>BJCM01272078.1:0-38072 GCA_018326385.1 Flaveria bidentis | reverse complement strand
ATAATAATAATAATAATAATAATAATAATAATAATAATAATAATAATAATAATAATAATAATAATAATAATAATAATAATAATAATAATAATAATAATAATAATAATAAAACTGAGTCCCAACATGTTAAGTTCATATTTTGAGTCATTTCTCCAAACATAAAGTTTGAAGCATTTGATAATGTACAACAAAAATATTTGAGACACAGTCCCTTTAGCAAGTGTACAAGCCTATACAAAACATATAATGTGTAACAAATAAAGCCATATAACTTGGTTTAGCACAAATCTTAACAACGGCGTGATAACTACGAGCTCCTTAGAGCATTCACATTGGTTTCCACGTCTATACCCTCATCTTTAAATATTGAGAAACATGTAAAATCATGTAATTTTACCCTTACATTAGGTTTTAATTTTTTAATTTTTTTTACAATAATTAGACAAATAATATTATAAAAATAATATAAAAAAACCAACTCATATCATAAAAGTCATAACATACACTAAAAAACTCAATCTAAAGTAAAAATATATCTAAAATTCAAAGAATAAAAAAATTAGTTTTTTGGATAATCGGATATCCGAATATCCAAAACTTTTGATAATTATTATCCAAATCTGAATCCTAATTTTTCGATATCCGAAAATCCGGATATTTTGCATTTCGATTTTCGGATCGGATTCTCGGATTTGAATATTTTTAACACCCCTAATAAAAGCTATTACGAATTCACTTATAACTTATTAGCTTGAGTTGTGGGTTAGCAATCACTTCTACCATAGATTTAAGTTGATTGGAGGTTACGTGGCTAGTCTGAAAAGTCGAAACATTAACTAACTAGGATAGCAACGTTGTACGTCCATACACTAATATCAATCATTTGTAAACGTAGACAAAACAGAACGGTTATAATTTGCACATATAACCTGGAAGCGTAACCGAGGGACTTAGTTGGAAAGTAAACATAGTCCAGTTCAACGGGTCAAAATAATAATAAACCCACGTCTCTATGAGAAGAACCAAACATTTTTCACATAATGTGACCAGCATCTTTAGTTACAAAATGATTTTTTTAATTTCATGTTGTTGCCAAACTTGGTCATAGTTTTTTGTGTGATCTTTAGAAATTGTTGGTTTATGAGTGGTCCGTGAATCCTATTTACGGACCATCCTATGTGGCACCGCAAAAGTGAAGCTATTATTTAGGGTTTGGAGAGCAATTGGAAATGTACAGCTTCTCTGATGGGTTTCGTAAATCGGGTTTAGGGAACACCCATAAACCAATTTTTTTGAAAAACACACTTAAATCCATCAGAAGGTTTCCAATAACACCAAATTAGAAAACAATCGAGAGAAACCGAACACTATGCAAGTACTTTTCTAAAATTCAACTAATAGAATCTCTCTTTAACTAATTTCTCTAAAAAGAACTTGTTACTTTCATACTTGAATTCTTGATTAACCTTTTCAAAGATTGAATCCTCTTATATGCTAATCAAAAAGAGAGATGATCATCCAGAATAGTATATCATAGGTATATGTCCTGCTTCATTTTATACCTCTAAATGTTGTATGGTTTTACCAAAAGAGAGACACAATAAATGACAAGTAGAGCATGAACCCGTCAAATGTTAATAATAGGTTGTGGTTGTTTCTCAAACACACTTGACACCACTATGGAGTTAAGTATGTATCTTTTTTACAAGTTTTAACATCATCTAACAAGATGAAAACAACTAAAACAACATACCATATCATAGAACATTACTTGTTGGTAATTTAGTTGTGATCCATGTGTATTTTTGTGTATTGAAATAACTTGTTAGTTGAGAAAATAACATTAGAGATTAAAAAAGTTAGATGTTGCAAGAATACAGTTTCCATTTACTTCCGAAAGTTATTTGGGCTTTGTAATTAACATTGGCAATTACATAATTTACTTGGGTTAATTAACTTGGGTTTATAAAAGTTTGTTTGGGCCATACATGAACAGCCCATATATTATTTTGTTGTGTTGGGTTTTGTTATGGTCACCAAGTACCAGCAAGGCAGCAAGGAATATATCCCTTATCTTCTCTCGATTAAAAAAACAAGGGTTATTGAATGTAAATAATTTCAATTTTTATTTATGAGTCGGGATTAATCTCAACTCAGAAAATAGAGTAAATTATAAATTTTGTCCTTTTAGTATGTTAAAAATTACGAATCTTGTCCTTAAACTTTAATAATTACACTGAGTATATTTTATTTGAAAATTTTTAACGTTTTTTATCCTTTTTACTAACGGCAATTAACTTTTTCTGTTAAGTTTTTGTAAATGCCCTTTTTACCCCTAACCCTCAAAAGAACAAAATATGTAATTTTTATGAATCATTTATTTTCTTTTTTTGTGTGCTTCTTTTATTAACTTTACTTTTCATTATTTTTATATTTTTAACCACTTTTTATTTTAAATACTTGTCTTAAATATTATTAACTAGTTATTTTTAATCATCTAAATATGAGTTATGATTAGTTTTTATTATATTAAAATATATAATAAATTACTATTCTATTTTAAAACATTCATCAGATGGCTTACATTTATTTTATAATAAAAATATGTTTTAAAAAATCCATTTTTAATAAGATTTATATAAAAATGTCTAGAAAAAATTAAAAAGATTATGTATTAAATTTTTCTATAAAAGAAGCAAACAAACCGGGAAAGAAATTCAAGCCTTAAGTAAAAAATTTTAAAAATATATTGTGCGGTGTTAAAATATTATTGGCCCAATCATTTTAAAAAAATAGAATTATGGTGGCACATGGGTTAGTGGTTTGTTCTACACGCCGGGTCTTGGCTTCGGTTTGACTTTTAACATTTTTTTCTCTTTTTTATAAAATAATGACCAACCCATGTACAGTTTATCATAGTGTTGAGTCCAAACAACTACTCTGAAATTTAGTTAAACAGAAACACAAATGTTATTTAATTAAACACACTATTAATTTCGGTTTTTTAAATGGTTACTAATAAGTTTTAATTATTATAAATCAAACATAAACCACCAAAAATAAAACGGAAGTAAACTTCACAATAAGAACAATTAAAGACTTTATATATTAAGCATAGCCTAATCATATATAAGACCTAACATAGAATAATTATAACCAGGAAAATAAAAAGCCATGGCCTAATTTCATACGATATTCGATAGATTTCTAATATAATACCTAAAACAAACTGTTTGATATAATTGAAATTTTATACCAAAAGGGTTAAAAAGCGACAGTGTAACAAACCGATTACTAGTTTAATTTTTATCTAATGTGAAATAACTAAAGTAAACAAATGAAAACATTAGATAGTTTAATAATATATAAATAAAACTTGAATTTAATAAATTATTTAAATTAATTTATTAATAATAATTAAGATAAGTTTATAAAACAAAAACGTTTATAAGAGAGAAAGAAAGAAAAGTTAAGTAAAATAAATAATTACACAAAGAAATAAAATAACATATTAATGAAAAACTATTAGGTGCTATTTAAATTTCTTGTTAATCGGTGTTATTAAACCCATGTATGTTTTAGTTTATGTTTTAATCAATTTTGTTTCATGAATTTCTGTAAATTATATTTTTAGTTTATGTATTTTTTATTTTTAGAAAAAATATTAGGTATTCTTTAAATTTTATTTATTCTAGGAGAAAAGTACTTAACTCAATTTAACAAAAAACAAAAATGTAATATATAAAAATCAATAAATGAAACTATATTTTTTACAATAAAAATTAATATATTAATTATTTTTAAGATAAGTTGTAAAATAAAAGTGGTGAGAAAAAAAAAGTAACTAAATAAGTAAAAGAAAGAAAGAAAATATATGATTAGTGTAAACGACATATTTTGTCCTTTAAAAATGAAGAGCAAAAATGTCATTTACCATAAACTTAACAGAAATATTTAACTTCAGTTAGTGAAAAGGAGAAAAAGAGTGACAAGTTTTCAAATAAAGGACATCCAGTGTAATTATCAAAGTTTAAGAATAAGATCCGTAATTTTAGTAATACTTAAAGGACAATATTTGTAATTTACTCCAGAAAATATTTATAGACACTTTTAACTTTGAGTTTATTTACTCCGACGATTTCTTACTAACTGGAAGTTTACCCCGTTAGTTTTTTGAATGAAACATGACCAACTTTAAGCATAATTTCAACCTCCATCACGTCTGTTTTCCGGTGTCTAGCATTCATCATCACCCGAATTCTACCTCCAACAAGTCAATTGGTTTAGATAAACAAATTTTAAAGTTTAAAAGTTTTAGATTGACATACCTGATGGTAGATTTCAACTTTTGTATTAGTGTTTTGGCCACATAGACAATCTACATCATCAAAAAATAACATGGTTAACTCTCGATTAGTAAAAGTTCGTTAAAGGAAAATAAACTTAAAGTTGAAAGCGTTTGTAACTATTTTCTAAGTTGGGATAAATCACGACCAATAAAATATATTTTGGGACTATTAAAATTCAAATAACAAAAAAAAACAATAACAGAAAGACATAAAGTTACGCTCTTCTATATCGAGTTTACTCAAATTTTGAATACAAACTCTACTCCTGCACAAATATTTTATGTCTAATTCGATAAATCAATCACAAGTAACCTTTGAAATATATTTATCTGATAGTATTTACGACTCAGAAGATAACCCAAGTGGTTTGTGGTTGAAGATTGAATCAAAACCAGGTATCTTTTATGTTCGATTTCTTGTTTATGACTCACGACTTCTACATTACTAAAATCGATCACGTTGTATTATTGGATTCTGAAAATATATTTTCAGGAAGAAAAAAAAAATACTAACATGACACTATAAACAAAGAGTAAAAAAAGCAGAAGCAGGTTAAGAAAGTGAAAACCTAAAAACGCAATGTTAAACCCATGTTATACACTTAAGAAGGAAATAAAGAACTTATAATTACAAAATTTTCATTATATAGACTATGTAAGATCAATATCCCTACGTATTCATTTTAACCCTCACAAAACTCAAAAATATTGAGTTAACATGTCACCATACAAAATTGCAAATCTTCTGGTTTGCAACAATAATTGTATAAAAACCCTAAATAAAGGCGAGTTTCCAACTTTCAATGACATAATTTTGGCTTTTGATCTTTGATTAGGGTTATTCACGAGTCGAGCCGAACTGAGCAGACTTTTGCTCGTGCTTGGCTCGTTTTTAAACCGAACCGAGCCGATCGGCTAGTTTACAATCGAGCGGAAAATCGAACGAACATTTTTCAAGCGTTAATTTTTCGATCGAGCGTTGAGCGAGAGCAAACGAGCGATGAACAATTTGTACAACTTAACTATTTAGTGTGTCATTCGATTTATATTACAATGCGAGACGGTGACAATGTTGCGCCCGAGGTTTTAATGACTTAAAAAGCAACCACATTACATTTTTATGAATAACAATACATTGTGACTGACGATGAGACTAAAATTGTAGCCAATGAGGCGACGAACATATCGAAAAGAACAATACATAAGAGTAGGAGATGATCAACTTAAAGCAAGAGTGGGCTCAAAATTTTTATTCATAGCGAATTAAGATTTCACTTATGCTTAGTGTTAATGTTTATTATGAAATTGATTGATCTAGTATGTATAAATATAATTATATATAGCTGGTCAAATATACTAGAGTACTTGTATAAACTATATATATAAAAAATATAAAATAATTCGATCTGAACCGAGTCAAATGGATCTTTGCTTGTGTTTGGCTCGTTTACAAACCGATCCAAGCTTATTGGCTCATTTACAACCAAGCAAATCAAGTAAATTCCAAACGAACGTCGGCGAATTAAATAAACTAAATGAAACAACAAGGGCCTTTGAACTTATCAACCCAACTAAATGAAATAATATTGTTGATAAGGTAGACTTTTTATTTACTGGTTAGAGGCTTCATCATATGTAAACATGACCTTTTTTTTATTTCACAGTCGTATATTATTAGCTTCTGCATCCACGACATGTCTTGGGCCCATTGTTATACACTACACACACACGTCACAATCACTGCTTGACTAAATAACATGAAATCACTAAATTATGAATTGAAATTGGAGTTTATGCTAATTTGTAATTAGTACATAACACTAGATGAATTTGATTTGAGTCATATTATTTTACCTTTTAAATGTTAACATCTTACTTATAGACAAACTATTTTATAATTTGAGTCCAAACATCACAGATTTTTAATGAAAGACAAAATACTGGCCCATGGGCTAGTCTAGAGTATAAACTATAAAAGTTATGGGTTTTGAGTCCATTGGTTCTTTTAAGCCCAATCGTTATACGAATATTTTAAGTTCCCATACAATTGAACTATTGACGGCACAAAATGGTCAAATTACTCGTACAAACTTTTAACTATTTGCATTTATTTAATCAAGATAAACCATTATATTTTGTTCACAAAAATAATAAATGTTTCATTTTAAAATTTTCTTATTACAGGAAAAAAAAAGCATACGCAGTGCTTGCGTTGGCTTTCGTTTTACGCATGATCCATGGAAGGATGTAATCGTTTAGCGAGCTGAGGCGCAGACCCTTGCCTTACATGTTGTACAGATCTTATGATTTGAACTTATTATCTTAATGTTAAAAACCAACAACCTTATCAATTGTCTTGAATTCCTTAACCCTTATTACACAAAACAATTGTGGTAAAAATAATGTTCCATTTAACTTGCTAAAGGCAAAGTTGACTTCATATATGGTACTTAAAATATTAATATATTCTTCAACCCTCAATTATTTGACCTAGCTCTTTGACACCCTATCACTATCTTTGATTTGTTTGATAGCTCCTTCCTAGGCCTTTCCATCTTTAAAGGAAATAAGTGACAAATATTGGCATGAATACATTGAACATGCAAAAGGAAAAATTCAATCATCTTCCACCTACAAATTGTTGCCACATGCACAAAGCTCCATGTGTGTGTGTGGGGTCATGATGTTTGATTATGGTCCTCCCATGTGGTACTTTTTTAATGCTTTAATGTGAAGGATATACAAGTTTGTCAATATTATAATTGTTTTAAACATATAATGATTTGGTGTAATAGGTGACATATGTAATTTATGGTTTCTTCTTATATTTCCATAGTTATTGATATTGCATGCTATCAATGGTAATCCTCCTCTCCTTGAATGACCTAAACTAAAGCTTTAGTTGTATCATTGTAATTAGTTTGTGTATAGATAACTTGTATTATTTAAGTCATGGATAAATATTTTAGTTTTAGTGATAAATATGCAGATGTATTGTCAACTAAAAGCACAATTATTTATAGAGCTTTTTGATGAACATAAAATAAAACTATAACGATACTAAAAGTGACTTGTACGTAAAAGGTTATATACCCAAACAAAGTTAAAAAAATTATCAATTTATGTAACAATTACATTTTAGAAGCAGATAATTTAATGATTATATTATAAATAGTTTCCTATGCTATTGTATTATGTATGTGATATAAAATGTATCGTATGATACTGATATAAAATGTATCGTATGATACTGATATAAAAGTCACCATAAGATCGATATAAAGAAGTTTAATCATCCTAGGTTCTTTCTAAACTATATAAAATTTCATTTGTGATGATATAATTATTCATAACATAATCTTTAAATTTTAAAAAATATTGTTTAAGCATAAAGACATGCCTAATCTGTATTAGAACAATCTAAACCAAATATATCCATTAAATCTCACTCTATAAGTCGTGTTTATGGCATCATTGTTCCACTATCTATATAGATGTCCATTGATTTGAGATGATCATTGGATAATCGATACATTTACTACTTGAATCTGTTTACTCCAAATACTAATTCTATCAATTTAATGTAATGTTTTTAAAAACCGGACATCTTATTGTTTTGGTGGTCGAACCGGATTTAAGAACCGGATTATGTCATAATTATATATATAGTATATTATTATTATATAGAGTAAATACAAATTTTGTCCTTTAAGTATGTTTAAAATTATGGATCTTGTCCTTAAACTTTGATAAATACAATGAGTGTCCTTTATTTAAAATTTTTTCACGTTTTATGCACTTTCTACTAACTGAAGTTAACCTTTTCAGTTAGTTTTGTGTGAATGTATCATTTTGTCATTATCCTTTAAAGAACGAAATCTATAATTTTCCTTAATCTTTTACTATTTCTATTTTGTTTTTATTTTATTTACTTTTTAATCATTTTTTATTTTATAAACTTATCTGAAATATTATTACCTTAATATCTTTTTTATAAAATATAATTTTAAAATAGGTTTTTTTAATTTGTTATATTTTTTGTTTTTAAAAATTAGTTATCTACCTTTTTAATCATACGAGAACAAGATGAAGAGCTTACAATATTTTTTTATGTTATAAAAATTAAACTGGTAATCGATTTTGTTTTATCATCATTTTTCCATTACCTTTTTTGTATAAGAATTTTCAACTATTTTAAATAGTTTGACTTATGATTTATATTAGAAACTATTAGAGATCGTATGATTTAGTATATGACTTTTAATATTTTACTTGGTTATAATTATTCTAAGTTGAGATATATATATATATATATATATATATATATATATATATATATATATGTAATTAAACATTAATTAATATATGGAGTGTTTAAGTGGTTTTACTAAAAAAAGATTTAATAAATTTAATCATAAACCAAACCAAAGCAAACCCTTAGTAAGTGTTTGGTTCGATTTCGTTTTAATTTTCATTGATATAGTTTTGATTTTCGTTGATAAAAAATTATTATTAACAATTTAAATAAAATCATGAATAAAAGTATATTAAAACAAATTGACTGATTGTTTATTTAAAACCTCGGAGTAGTTCTTTAGTAATCTTTTAGTATATTTTATTATAAATTAAAGTAACGCGATGTCACACTATATTTATATTTAAAAACAAATCATTTGATTGAATACAAAAAATTAAAAATTCATATCATAAACCAAACTCTTACTTTCTCCAACCGATTTCGAATATAAACCCTAAACCAAATAATTTGAAATGATTAAAAAATCTTGTACCAAAAATATTAAAAATCTAGTTGTCTAATTTCTATTAGTTTTATTACAAAGGTAATGAACAAATAAAAAAATTATAAAAAAATAAAAATCTATAAATAAATTACATTTTATACAAGAAATTAAAACTAAATTATTACTAATATTTATGATTATTTCTTTAAACAAAAGGGTCTCAAAATAAATAAAAGTAAATAAAATAAAATAAAATAAAAAATAATAATAATAAAATATTAATAATAATACATTTCGTCATTTTAAGGGTTAAGGGAAAAGTGACCATTAAAAAAATAAGTTTATTAAAGTAAAAGTTGTTAGAAAAGAGGAAAAAAATTAAAGAGAAGTAAAGTAAATAAAATAACAACAAAAAGGAAAAAATAAAAGATTAGTGGAAATTACAGATTTTGTCCTTTAAAAGGTAAGTGTAAAATAGTTTTTTATAAAAAACTAACTGAAAAAGTTAACTTTTATTAGTAGAAATGACATAAAGCGTGATAAGTTTTAAATAAATGACGCTCAGTGTAATTATGAAAGTTTAAAGACAAGATCCATAATTTTAAGTATACCTAAAGGACAAAATTTGTAATTTACTCTATTATATATATAGTTATAAATATAATTCAATATAAGTAATTTATATGTGTATTTTATAATTATATATAAACCTTAATAATAATTCTATGTCCAACATACTAATTTATTGTTCAACATCTTGTTTTTACCCACTAAAATCCAAAAAAAGTCAAAATCCGGTCCGACCACCAGTTCGAGACGAACCGGCCGGTCCAACCATTCCAAAACAAACTGCCCTAAACTGGTTCGGCCCAACCTTCGATTCCCGATTGGACTGGTTCGACCAGTCGGTCCGATCAGGTCTCGAAATCAATGATTTCATGTTAACTCATGTCGTGATCATGTTTTAAAGAAACAGCAACAAAAACACAAAATCTTAACTGATATAACAAAAATAGCAATGAACTTTGTGATTCCTTTGAAATTGTTTACAAAAATATCAATGTGAACAATGTTGAAATAAAGTTAACGATAAAAAGTCATTAGCGAAGAAACACCGGCGTTACAAATTCCATTAGTGGTAATGCTATAAACCTATTAATTGAATCACAAAATTGAGGATGTTGCATTAACCTAACTAACGTTCCTGATGTAATCTTATATATAACAACCACAAACATGTAGAAGACGTTTTATTGATTGTGGAATACATATATTTACTAAAATGGTGTTTGTTTTTTAAAAAAGGTCTGTGAATTCTCTTCGGTCTACGTCGCGTAGACATTACCATTTGCAGACTATTTGTTTTGTTGAAGACGTTTCATTAAAAAATGTATGCGTAAACTCTTCTTGATAGAGATCTAACACAACCACTTCTAAAGTATTATATAGTCTGCAGAGTATTAAATATCATCATCACCCACCACCACTCATGTCCACCACCACCGTCCACCACCACCCTGCCATCTACCATCACCATCACCACCACCGTCCAACACTGCTGTATATCACCACTAGTTTATTTTAGCAGTCTGCAGATTTTAAAAAATAAACACTCTTATTGTTGCAGACTGCAGATGTTTGATCCACCTATTCTTCTACAGATGTCTACAGATGTGATACGCAGACTATAGACATTTTAGCTCTGCAAAAACAAACTGCACCTAAGAAATACACTATAGGTTTTTATATTTTATAAACAGCTTACTAAATTAAATATACTAATTTTATGCATATACTATATATCCATTTCATTATGAATAAATAATTATAGATGTCAAACTGCTGTAATTTGAAGCAGATTTTTTAATTTATTAAAATAATTATTTCATAGTTATCTTTTGGATAATTCACACACACATACACTTGTATTTAATTATTTTTCTATTATATTTTTTAATAAGAAAATTTTGGGTAGGAGGAGCCTCAAGGACAAACGAATCCATGACCCCTCCATGTGATTTACGACACCTTTGAAATTCAATACATTTTCTGATTCATTGTCCTTTTCATTTTTCTATGCATTTTATTGGCTTTCATATCTTGGATTTGAATATTAATTAAATATGTTATGCAAAAAGGGGAACAAAGAAATATACTTTACTAGATTCTTTATATGGCACTTTTAAATCGAGTATAATATATATTTGATAATTTATCAATTCAATACAAATATTTTATTATTGATAAAACGTTTATAATATCTTTTAGTAATAACAAAAAACTTATAAATTAAGGAGGCATGATTCATATAAAGTATTTAGTGAAACTAAAAATGAAATCGAAATTTGGGAAACGGAGCTCTTTGAAATTTTAGGCGTGTTAGATTGGTACCTTTAAAAGAAATTGAATTCTTTAGAAACGTTAAATTACTATATGACGTGATGACTTGTCGTTTGAGTCATGTAAAAATATAATTAATTTATGTAGCTAGAGTAAGTCAGATATTGTATTCAAGGTAAGCATGTGGTTAATGTTACACGATTCATTTGATTATTAAACTAAGTTACTAATTTAGAAAACTAAATTATTGTCTTTTGACTATAAATGGATGTGAATGAGATTAACTAAAAATAATTACTTTAATAAAAAAAACAAAACTTGGACTTGATTTGGAACTTTTGAGAAAGGAATCACCGTCGGGTTTAGGAATGTAATTGAACACACAACCTTGTTTCACCTAATCTTAAAATCACATAGACATAATTTGTTTATCACATATGTTAAATGGTAATTACCAACTCAATATCTGATTATGTAAATTAATTAGTAAACTAACTAATGCCACAATTTAGAAACTTTATTTGCAATCACCGATTAATGATGATAACCTAATTACTACTTAATGGTTAACAATGTAAAATTGATAACTTGATAAGCAATAATCAAATCAACTAACACGAATCTTTAATCAACACATGATTCAAAACACATAAATGAAGAAAAGTTGTTAAACAATCAAAGTTTATGTCTTGAGTCTTGACTAAGTAAGAACATAAGAAAGCAAATAAAATTACAAACCATCCACCAGGAGATAATCACGGATGGTTTAGTCTTGCAACTTCATCATAATCTTTTTAATCTTTAACTTGGGCGTATGACTCATTGATCAATTGATGATTAAAGAGAGTTCCAAAGGCTCCAAATAGTCTAAAGATTCGTTCTTGGGGTTGGAAGCAAGTCTCCCTTCAAAATCCAAATGTTAGGGTTCTAATAGGTTTTAAAATCTAAAACAATCCTTAAAATATCGTGTTAGACTGTAACTTACGGCATATAGGCCATAGGTTACGGTTTACCTTCAACCAGACGACCAAACATCCTGTCTTACGAGATTCACAAACGGACTCAGCTCAAGGTCGTAAGTTACGGCCTCAGGCCGTAGCTGACGGCTTCTCTGCACTTTGCATAGTTTTCTTTATTTTCAGAACTTTTCAAGCCATAGTATTGTTATCCTTTGTATCCTTCTCCTATAATATTAGTTAAGCTTCATGTAACCTACATTTCAAACACGTAACAAAGTAGTATCATTTGATACATAAAGGATATTAAAAACGTAATATTAACTATTATACATGCATGCATATTAACCAATTATCATTACCCTCTATCAAGAAATTACCATTGCCTTCCTCATCGTCTTTGTTCCAAACCTTAATAGTCAATCTTATGCATTGGAAATTTGAAGAAAACCCATGGTGAGATTTGCTTTTGCTACTCGATTGAAGTTCTTCATGTAGGTTTTGATTTTCGATTATCCAGTCATATTCTTTATCTTCATACATTCAACCGTTCTGGCTTCAAAATATTTAAAATTTTCTTTTCATATGTTCAGGAATTCTAATTAATTGTTATTTATATGATATTAAACAAGAGCCATCATAATCATTATTAGTGGGTGAAAGTTTGAACACGTTTAAAATTTGGTTGAGAATACAATAAATTTTTATTTTCTAAACTACTCTAAGTGTATAAGATTCTATGTTTAACATATTTAAGTATCCAAAAACCATGTCTAATAAAATTGAAAAATCTATAAGATAAAAAGAAAACATTGATTGTGCATGAAATATGTATATAAAAATATTAAATAGAATTATTCATTTATAAAAAAAGAAGCTATAATGTATAGAAAATTATTTCAGCTGCTAAATATAGAATGTGTAAAGTTTAAGGACACATGGTAATAACCAAGCCTTTGTTTATTATGTGCTTCTAATCCTACTTTAGTTGGCTTACATTGTCTATAATTTTATAATTTCATGTCATGTGATTTGAAAATATTTAGTTTTTTACTTTTTTTAGTTGAAATGTCTGTCACAATAATAATCGTACAGTTATATCAATAAGGGTGAGTATTGAGTGATATTTGAAACATTGCTGCGATTAAACAAGCATTTATAGTAGTCATTATTTGAAGAATCTAAAAAAGACATATTGAGTGATCACAAGTAGACATAGTATGTTAAAGGGTGAAAACTCCACTATGATAGTGTTTTGAGTTTTACAAACGACGTTATCATTGTCATGGAGCATGCTTTCGGGAAGTAGCTTTAGGAAGCCCTACACTAATGACTTAATCTTGGGCTTACCTATTTCAAAAGTTTTAGGACTTAAACGAAATTTCGTTAAAAGAAGTTTGACGTGGGACATACCTTGCTCCTAATTATGTTTTCTTGTTTAAGTTAGAGGTTATTTGATTCAGCTTCTTAATAGTTCAGATGTCTGAATGGTTTAGTACTTATAAAAATGGTTTAGACTGTTTGTTTCGCGAGCAAATGTCTGAATGGTTCATAAATTTGCCTTTGAATGGTAAAACATTATACTAATGTTGAATGATTAAAATGTCTAATGCTTAATGGTTAAAACTTCTTTTCTGAATTGGTCAGACATTTGTCTTTAAATAGTTTAGCAATATACTAATACTTAATTGTTTAACACTTAATTGTTTAGACTTCTTAATGGTTTAGCACTTAATAGTTCAGACTATTTATTGGTTCAACACTTAATCATTCGGAAATTACCAAACAACTCTTTAGTTAATTTGTTATTTCATTACTTTAATCATATAAAATCAATATAAAATCATTATACGAATTAATTTGTGTATATACATTTGTTACTAGATTTTGTAATCACAACATATGAAATATATTTATCTACTATCCTTAGGTACAAATCACTTGGTGTCTCTTTCCCACATGCTTCTTTATTTGATGTGCAGGTGGACCCCATAACTTATTTTTATTTTCACCGTAATTTAAAAAAATAAATTTTAATAATCCAAGATATTAATTGTTACCGAGTATTAATCTCAAATAATAATTTAACCAATTTAATTATAACTTTTAGTTTTGTTAACAATGATAATCTCATCTATATGTCAATTAACGTCATTTAGTTTTTAAAAACGTGACAAATGATATTGCTCGTGATTTGACATGTGACATAGTGTATTAGATAATTAAAATAAAAAATATAAAAATATATCATTCAATGTTTGTATCTTTTTATCTCCAAGTTACTCAACTGGCAACAAACATGTTACATTAAATAACTTTAAAATAATCTTTTATAAAAAATGAGTAATAGATCATATATTTTTAATTGTAATTATGTTATACGTCACGTCAAATGTCACGTCATGTGATACATTATTAAAAAACTAAAGGAGTTAACGAATAGTTAGACCGTAACACTTATTAGTAACAAAATCAAAAGTTAGGATTAATATTAGTTAAATTATTAGTTGGGATTAATATTGGTTAATAACTAATAGTTTGAATTAATAAAACCCAATTCCTTAAATTAAATGAATACAACTAGATATACATTGATGTACTATGTAATTAAAGGGTTACATATGTAAACTCTAGAGAGTCAATGTGTGATATTTTAAAACTAGTGTAAGTACAAATCAGAAAGTGTGTTCTTCTGTAAAAAAAATATAATAAAAAGTGATATCATAAATTATCTAATATAAATAGTACTATCATAAACAAATTAAATCATAGTAAGAGAAATAATAAGTTATATAGAAGTTATAGTACAAACTTACTTAAAACTAGTTAGGACAAGGCGATCCACTCTCATCGTTTCTTTTTATCATCGTCATGGGAAGACTTCATCGGCTAAGTCTTTGGAAGTCTACCAAGGTTTGTAACTTCGAATGAAGGGCCAAACATATCCCATCTCTTATATGTCGATGACGCCCTTTTCTTAGGGCATTGCTCCAAAAGAAATATGACAAACCTCACTTAGATTCTTAGATGTTTCATTTGGCATCTAGGTTGAAGATCAATTTTGATCTCTCGCTAAAAAGTTGCATGGCAAAGTTGCAAACAAAATGAACATCATTAAAAGTTGGGATTCAATCATGGAAAAAATCAGCAAACGATTGAAGAAACCAAATTCCCATTGGCTCTTATTGACTTTCATTGGCCCAAATGGGTGATAATTAAGGGTAACTTTGTAGAATAGTAATCAACTTTCAAAAATATTTCAATTAGATAACTCAAGTTTTAAAAGTGTTCTAATTAGATCACTTAGTTTTTATATTTTATACAAATTAAAAGTCATAACATATTTTTTAGCATGTTATACTTGTGGATTCAGTTAGAAAATATTTTTTTCTATCTTTTAATGCTGATATAGAACGTTGACGTAAATTTTAGGCACTTTTTTTTCATAATTAACATGTGTTTTTTTTATTTTTTAATATAATTTTATATAGTGAAAATTCTGACTCTCACGTCTTTTCCATCGTTACTTTCTTGTCATAAAAAATTTTAATGATTCGATTTGATCGTTTGGTGATCCAATTTAAGAAAAATATGCATAGGTAACTAAATTAGAACATTTTTGCAATTTGGTTACTATTCTGTGATATTTTCCTTTATAATTAAGGTGAATGTATTCGTATGAAGGGCTTTAATTCATCGCATCCTGTCTAAAGTTGCCTTATTGAACTGTGGTCTTGTAAATTAAGCAACATGTGCAAGATATGAGTTCTTGAATGAGAATAAAAATCATATTCTTATAAATTTTTGCCTTGCAAACTCTATTTGACAGTCATGTTCAGATGGTGTAAGTTGCTCAATTGCAATGTATACAATATTTAAGATCTTCTCAACCAACCCAACTCATGGTCAATTTCGAGTTTTATGTTGGTGATCACCATTTTCCTATCTACTATATGGTGCGTATAGAGAGCTAGGAACGAGGAAATTTTTGGCAATAAAAGTGAAACACGTGTTTGATGATATTATGGGGGACAACAAAATACTAACTTTCATTTGGTTGAAAGTTAGAAGGGAAACGAAACTTTTAAACTAGAAATAGTGGTCTAATTTTTCTTTTTGAACTTCTTTTTTCTTATATGTTTCTCTAGTATGTTGCTAGTTTTCGTTTCTAATGAATTTGACTATTTAAGAAAAAAATTGAAACTGATTAAGAATGATTTAAACTAGGGAAAGGTAATGGTTGTTAAATTGTGTTTTGACTTTCTCATATCTTAACAAGTTCCTAGAACACCCATTGTGCATGTGAACATTATAGTCGGGACTCAGAACAGACGTTCAGTTGCAATTACTAATCATAAACGACACCTATGTCAGGCAACTAACACCACTCTGGTCATATCATCACGAGCCATAGAGTTCAACGTACCTAAATACTAAAACAACAACATACCCGATAGAACAACTATCATCTCATATGAAACACATCCCTTCATTACATCTATAACATTAAAAAAATGATATACCAAACCACAATTGGTCTCCGATGAGGCGGTAATGGACTGGCAAACCAACAGTAAACAACTATTAACCTACAAGAATCAGATACAAAATATAACCTTAATATAGTGTAAACAACAGAAAACCCTCTTATATAAAACAAAAAAAATGATTATTCCTTGACAGTGGTTTAATATAGTGTAAGTTTATATGACGTTGAGAAAATTTACTTGTTTATACGGAACCAAATAAACTAACGAGCTATCCATTACTACATACTTCTTGAAACTATTAGTGATTTTCAAGTTGCTAACTACAACTAGCACTTCATATCTTAAAAAGTTAAGTAATCATAATAATAATATTAAAATCAATCATTATATGTTTGAGAAATGTATATAAAACTAATTATGTAAAATTTAAGAGTTAGTCGGATTTTAATAATCTTAACTTTAATTTATTAATAGGGATTAATTCTAACTTTGAGAATATTTATAGATACTTTTAAGTTTGAGTTTATTTTTCTTCAACGATCTATTACTCACTGAGCCTTAAGCCTATTAGTTTTTTCATGACGTGGACTACTAATGTGGCCACAACACTAAGCAGAAAGTTGAAAAATATCATTAAATACGTCAATCTGAAACTATATACCCTAAAACCCGTTAATTTTACCTTCTTATATGAACCCTGAAACAAAGATAAGCATATAATCATCCATCAAATTATCATGGTACAATAATATATATATATATATATATATATATATATATTTATATATATATATATATATAACTTTTCATTATTTCTAACTATATATAATGCGCATATGTACATATATCTATGTATACATATGTGTGTATTATATCATAAAACTATAAATTGAATGGCATATTTAGTGAATATTCAGCAAGAGAAAAGAGACACATATCACATATGCAAGATGTCTGTCTATTACTTAGCCAGGTAGTATTGTGGTAGCGATTTTTGTGAGAGTGACCCTAGTAATTAAGGTCAATTTCATAAATAACTATTATGTAGGGGCACATGATTCCCATTGTGGGGTTCTCCAACAACCCACATGGTCCTTTACTCCAAAAATCTAGGGCCATATGATTTTTATATAAATATAGTCATAATTTAAAGATAAATGTGGTTGTTTCTTATACACTATAGTTTTCAATATCATGAAATGTATGTTATAGGTGTATAAATCAATACTAACTCATATTAGATATTCTAATATGGAGTTTCAACAAATATACAGGATTTATTATATTTAAGTAATATAAGCACTTTTATGATCATTTATATACGATCATCAAGCCACCATGTTTGAACCACCTTGAACTCCTTTTCCCCACCACCTTTGGTCTTATTTGTGAGGCACGCCGGCCTCCCTCTCTCCAACACACTATAAAAAATGGTTGGTTGGTTACGTGTGTGTGGGTGTTTGTGTGTGTTTCGTTATAAATATATGGTTATAAAAACACAAGTGAACTATCTCACATGATTTAGGTTATAATGGGTGTTTGTTATGGGATTTGATTGTGTTTAGTTTGGGTGTTTGAGTGTGTAATTGTGAAATCTGATTTTAATTGGGGTGTTTATATCAATATAATTAGGTGTATTTGTGTAGTTATGTTAGCTAGGCCTCAAATTGATCAAATCGATGTTCAATTTGGGAAAAAGTGACGAGAAAAAAAGAGTGATGAGGATTAGAAAAATGTTATATTGTGTCTACACATTTACTATGATTGTGATGGTAGTGGTTGTCAACACTTAAGATAGTAAATTTTATGGCTCGTGTGATGGGTCTCCTAAAGATGACAATGTCACAAAGACAATGGTGTGTTGGTTTAATATTTTGATAAATAATAATGAAGCTAATCAGAAAAGCTGAGAATACAAGTTGAAGAGGTTGAAATGTTACATATTCTATATGTAGTATTGTTTATTACTATAATAATAATAAATTAACTAATTTAAAGCATAATACTTGTTCAATAAAGACAGAAAAGATTAGAACATAGGGAAATTTTAGTTTACACTATACTCTTATAGTTGAGGTGGATAGTGGTCACTACTCACTAGAGGGATGTGGACTATATATGGTATGGGAACATGGTGCATGATGAAGAAACACGTTTGTTTACTATTTCGACCTAATAAATTGTAGGTATTGCCATCGTTAGTGGTGATGTACCTAACACCACACAATAATTATCAGGTTTTAGGTTGACCAATATAAGCTGTTTATCGAACACCTCAACTCAAAACATAACTCATTTAATAAATGGAAAAATTACCAAATTAACCAATTGACCAAAATCAATTACCAAAATAACCGGTCAAAATTGAAAATTAAAAAAAAACAATCGCTGCCCGCCACGTGTCATCATTCGCTGACGTGGCGAGGGAATAGGGGAATCCCTCGCCTCGAGAAATGTGCTCGGCGAGGGAACGCCATAATCCCTCGCCCACGTGTCATCCCTCACCCCAGAAGCTGACGTGGCCACTACCCCTCGCTGAGTCAGCGAGGGATTATAAAAATCCCTCGTCCGTATTTACTAAATTGCCCCTCCTCGCCCAATAATTTAAAAAAAATCCGAGATTTTTTTATATTAATTATTTTAATACTAAAAAATTTAATATAATCTTATTTTCCCCTATATATATACCATATTAACCCTTAACAAAGCTTACATTTTCTCAAAACCTTCTTCTTAAAATTATCTTAAATTTGTAAAAATATCGGTTAATATCATAGTATGCAGTGGTGGTAAATGATATTTTGTAAACCGAGTCGAAGAATATCTACCATTAAAAGGTGAATAACTCATGTACGGGCAAAAAAGTCATCTAATGATGACTTGTACAGTTGTACCGATAAAAAATTATTGAAATTTAGTCATTGCTCCTATTGAGATTTTACCACCCCTTGTGCCCACTTTTTAGTTCAGAATTCGTTTACTTCTATTGCCACCACTTCAATTACTCTATACATTTATAAATAAATCACCTTTTTTCCATTCCAAAATTTATTTTTTACTTCTTTTGAAAATGATTTACCTTTTAGGTTGGATATATATTTCTCGTGCCATAATAATAACTTTTTCAATTTTTATTCTTTTAAGTTATTATTTTTATACAGACTTTACTTTTCATCCATAAATTGTTTTTTTTAAATCATAACCATTTTATTGTATTGAGTTTGTCTTAGTTACAATGTTTACAATAAAAATTATCCGTTAAAGTATGATACTGTCGTACAACATTTAATGTTTTATATTAATAAAAAAATTTATACAATAAGAATTATCCGTTAAAGAATTATCGCGTGGATAGTTGTGCCCCTCGTTGACTTATTTCTTTGACTCGGCGAGGGAGTTGTCAAATCCCTCGCCTGGGTTATTGTGTCCCACGCCTCGAGCCGTGTGCCCCTCGCCTCATTCAATGTGTCCCTCGTCTCGGTTGATGTGTCCCTCGCTGACGTGGACGAGATACAGGTTTGTCCCTCGCCTCTTATCTTGGACCCTCGTTGACTCGGCGAGGGGAGGGTCAAATCCCTCGCCCACCTAGATGCTTCCCTCGCTAACATGGCCGACCAAAAAAAATTCCCCCAATTTACACGTGGGCGAGGGTAGGTTAATTGACGTGAGCGAGGTATTATGACTTTTCCTCGCCCGTGGCGAGGGGTCAAAGTCAACTGGTTATTTTTGTAATTTTTTTGATCAATGGTTATTTGAGTAAATTATATTGGTCAATTGGTTAGTTTCGTAATTTTCCCTTAATAAATTGGTTAACCCTAAACACAACCATTTAATAAACATGTTGACCCTAGCCTATCAAGTTTAAGGATTTTTTAAAAAGTTACTATTTAGATCTTAACAAGATTATTCAAAAAGTGTTAATATTTCAAGCTTGATAATTTGATTTTTATTTTTTGCTATATATATTCGGTTCAGAAGATAAATTAATTTTCCTTCTTAGATTCATTTACATCAACTTAATTAATTACTCTTAATTACTGGTTCTCACTTCCTTTTCTCAAGCTAGATCTATAACCTCAGTTTGTTGTTGAGAATCAAATCAAACTAATAATAATTTAAAAGTCACCAACTCCAAAATGATATTTATTTAAGTGTAAGTTATTGATTATTTAAATTGTTACTAAAACATATAATATGACCCATATATGGACATGAATATTTAAAAATATTGATCTAAAACATACCATAACTTTACTTATGTTAAGGTCAAGGTTGATATCTTTAACAGATATAAATATATAAGTTGTGTTTGAGGTCGATCACATTCAACCTGTAAACCGAAATCTTCTGACCCGTAATCCTAACATAATTGAAAGTACTCTGTCTTCATGTTGTGGCTCAATGGTAAATAGACAAGAATTTACAGTGAAGTCTCATGATCAAACCTGAGCACCACCCACTTGCCCTCAGCCATGTGCAGTGTTTTTAGACCAAGAATCGGTGTCGTGTCCGGTCGGTCAGGTGTGATTTGTTTTTTAGTGGTCGAACCGGCCGGTTCGTCCCGAATCGCTGGTCGGACCGGGATACCGGACCGGTTTTGGTTTGGTTTTTTTTTTTAATGGGTAAAAACGGAGTGTTAAACCATAAATTAGTACGTCGGATATACAAATATAGTTAAGTTTTATATATAACTATAAAATATATATATAAAAATTACTTATATTTAATTACATATATAAATATAATTAAAATATAGTTAAATCCGGTCCGACCATCAAACCAGTAAAACGTTCGGTTTAACGTCCGATCTGGTTTTAAAAACATTAGACGTGAAATTAACATTGCTATTCTACTTGCAGGACTAATTGGTATCCCAGAACAATTCCTGAGTAGATAGTCTATATGCTAGCATAATAGGTATCTCATATAATATTACAATCATTTTTGTAATCAATCAATTCATGATAATCTTATAGTAGATAACAATGTTTACAACTATAAACTATCTTTTAATAATAAGATAACCATTTCACTCAATAACAACCTTTTCGTAGAATAGATTTTAGTGTCCCAACGTATGTTGGTTTTGTTTAGTTACTATACGTTTTGATATAATTTTTGTTTGAAAATGTGTCAAGCTAGTAAAATATAATATGTTTTTATTGGGCGATATAAATCTGAGTTGCATTACATTTCGACGTAAGTCTAGTTCGGAAACGAGTCGGTACGATTGTAACTATAGTTTATCACAATGCATACGGCGTCGTTGGACGTGTTTTTATGTACGTTTTGAGTTGGTCCGTTTTACGACATAAATTTTATTTGGAAAAAAATTGGGTCAAATATAATACATTTTCATTCAACGATATAAATTCAAATACTCTACAATTCGACGTAAATTTACTATGGAAATGAGCCGGGACGTTTGTAGCATATACTTTATTACGTCACTTCCGTTCCAGCCGCAACGCGCGGCAGATAAAATACTAGTTTCTCTCAATAACAAAATTTTAGTAGCTTTTTATATCAGGTTTGTTGTAACTTGTAAACCATATCAAATTCTTCACTTTTCTAATGGTGAACAAACTCTCTGCCTTTAAATCATTGTATCTATACTTCACTAATATTTAAAAATTGTTTGATAATTTTTGAATAATTAAGTGTTGAACCAATAAGAGGTTTGAACCATTAAAAGCTAGTATATCGCTTAATTATTCAAAGGTAAATGTCTGACCAATTCAGATAAGTGGTTTTAACCATTTAGCATTAGAACTCTTAACCATTCAACATTAGTATAATTCTTAATTATTCAGAGACAAATGTTTAAATCATTCAGACATTTGCTTGCAAAACAAACAGTCTGAACCATTAAGTGTTAAACTATTCAAATATCTTAACCGTTAATAAACTGATTTAGATTGTTACCAAACAGCCCCATAGACCTATAAAACCAATCAGAGTAATCCCGTGGAGAAGAAAAGAGAAAAATAGATGGAGGTGATGCTATGTGATGAAGAAACCGTAAAATTCAGTAAATATTCATCAAGTCGGAAAAGAAAACAGAAAGTAAAAAAAAAAATAGAGGATGCTGGAAGAATCAGACACAGTAAAACCAAAAACACCACACCCTGATTTCAATAAAAATATGAAAACGCGAGAAAACCTATTCCTCAAATACCACTCCATATAAACATATAATCCAACTATTTGCTGTTTGCTAGGGAAGTACCATTTAATTACGGAGTACACAAATCTCTCAACAATAATGAGTTTTCGATTGTTCAATTATATACCACCAACCAAAAAATAACAACAACAACAACAAATTTAAAAAAAACAGAATGTATTTCAACAGTAACAAACTTGTACACCAAAACCAAATACAGAAAACAGAACCCAAACACCAGCAACCATTACAACCACGGTGGTGACCAAATATAACTAACCTGACCACCACCACCATCACCGGCGCCGGCGCCGGTGCCGGAATCTGAACCACCTCCGCCGGAGAGGAGCTGAACAAGAGCACTCATAGCCTTCACCTGCATCTCAAGTGCCGGAATATAACTACTCGCTTCCTCTAACACCACCGGCAACCGCTGCTTCCGGCAGCCGGGAACTAATCCTCCGAGAACTCGAGTTTTTGTTAGCACCGCAGGTAAGTTCTTCAACTTCACCTTCGTTACAATCGATCTCCGTTTCTTCAACCGGTGATCACCGGTCGCCGGAGATACCACCACTCGTTTCCTCCGGTTGATCTTCATGAACTTCAGTTTTAGCTTGTTTGTCAGGATCGCTCGGCTCCACCGTGTACAGCCTTTCGCTGTCGCCGCTAGTACTCGGTCCGCTGTCTCGCGGATCGTACGGCTCCGCCGTATAACGCCGTCGTCGCCGGCGACGGTGCCGGTGGCGGAACGCTGTTGACTGAGAGTTCTTACGAGTTTTGAGGTGTAAACTCGCTGTTGAACCTCAGATCTCCATAGTTTAATCTGCAAATCATCGTCACACAACTTCCGAACGCGTTGATCGTTATCGTTACATTCAGATTTCCTCTGGATCTTCTTCCTCTTTCTCCGTTTCAACGAATCACGCGTTCTATCTCCACCGTTCGGTGCCGGAATCGGCGCCACCGTCGTCTCCGCCATCAACCGTCGTGCGATTGCGATTGAAATTCAGATCAGATCAGTTACAAATAAGCAGAATTCGATCTCGATGACGACAATATGAACAACTCCTGTAGATTCAAAGCAAATCATGTCAGAGCTTCAGAATCGTGCCTAAAAAGCTTCATATTCGATCAGATTATTCAAAATCGAATATCAACAAAACCGGAAACAATCAACGAAACATCCAGATCCACACCATCGCGCTATCAAGATCAAACATAAACGACATATACACCGATAAACCATCCATAACAGCCCAAACACTGTACCAGATATCATACGCTATAAGGTATCCAATGTAACGCAATCAAATAACAATGATTTTGTTGAAAATTATAGCGAAATGAAGGATTGAAGCATGAATGCAGAGTTGAAGAGATGTGTTGTTACCTTTGAGTGATGAATGAATGGATTATGAAATTTACAGATGCATAATTGGAAGAGAGGCAGAGATATAAAGGAGGAGGGAGTAGTGATCACATGGGAGCACGCCTTTGGTAGTCTTTAAAGTCGTGAGTGTAAATTTTCAGTTGTACCCCTGCACGTTCGTAGCTTTAGGTATTGGGCCCCTCATGTTTTGTTTGTTTATGTATGGGTGGTGGTGGGCCGGGTGAATGGGCCCGGTGACCCATTGTGTCTCATAGATAAACCCTCGTGCCTTTCCTCGTAGCCTCTCTCCTAAACCACCGTAATCTTTATATTATATGAACAAAAGAGTAATAATTTGAGATGGCATATTTATATGCTTAATACTACATAAAAAAACTTTGTTGTATTCTTATAAGATAATGAAATGAAAAAATATACCTTTTTTTAATTTTTAGAGCGAAGGGTTATGAATTTAAAGTCTTTGTATCACGAAAAGGAAATACGTGTGTGCAACATATCAAGAAGTGTACATCAAGTTCAAGATCGTGCATACACTAATGAAACACATGGTGGATTCACACCAGAAAAGGAGACTCACAAGTATGAGAGACAACTTAATGCCCTGCATCGATACTCAATTTAGTAATAGTATGATGACTTGTTAGCATGGGTCGAAGGAAAACATAGTAGCATGTAGTAGATTGTTGATTGTCGAGATACTTGGTCTAACTAGCATCTTTATAAGCATGAAAGGTAGTGTTAGTATCAATCTCTAAAAAAAATAAACGTTGGGTTAGAACTCAAGGACAACGGTACGCAACGACGGTTCCATGATATAGAGAGCACCACTTGAAACAATCGTCGGCGAACTACGTCGAATTACGATACAGACTACTCACCACGTAAACGACGGTAGAGTCCAAAGAACACCTCCTAACCTGCCAAAGTTAGGATAGCAATGGAATAATCTCTCAAAACGAAGAGATAGAAATTTTGGGTAATTTTTTTCTGCCACTTTCATTCCAACATAAACATTACCTGAGAAAAGAAATACGTAACCGCCAGGAAATTGTTGATCACTACCCATGATACAAGTAGTGCTTCTAATTAAATAAAGAAACAACTTGGAAGGGCTTCAGCTGGATCATAATACGGTTGGAGATCGATAATGTTGAACGTAGCAGACACGCCATAAGAACCCGGTAAATCGACCTTATACGCATTGGCATTGACCCGTTCAATGATTTTGAAAGGCCCATAGGAACGAGGACTGAGTTTTGATCGTCATTTTGTGGGGAACCGTTCTTTGCGCAAGTGGATCCAAACTAAGTCACCGGGCTGAAACTGCACGTCACGGCGCCCTTTATCGATGGAGGTCTTGACCCACTCATTAGTTTTAGCAATCCTGTCACTGACTTCTTTGTGGAAACTCTTGATATCTATGGCCTTATCTGCTGCATCTTTACTAAACTTACCACCGGTGTCCAATGTCAAGAGATCAAGAGGAGTGGCGGGATTCAACCCGTAAACAACTTCAAATGGACTTCGACTAGTGGTCTTATGTGGAGCCCGGTTATATGCAAACTCAGCATGAGGTAAAAGATCTTCCCATTAGCGTTGGTTTTTAAAGATGAGTGCACGGAGGAGTGTACCGAGGGTGCGATTTGTCACCTCAGTTTGTCCATCGGTTTGAGGGTGGCAAGAAGTGCTGAATTTCAGTTTAGTTCCCATTTTTCTCTAAAGAGTAACCCAGAAATGACTCAAAAATTTTACGTCCCGATCGCTGACGATTGAACGCGGAATGCCATGCAAACGAACGATTTCTTTAAAATAGAGCATAGCAACCTGGACTGCGTCGTGAGTTGTTTGACACGGAATAAAGTGGGCCATCTTAGAAAAACGATCAACCACCACCATTATGGAATCTTTATGGCGTAGAGTTCTCGACAAACCAACAATAAAATCCATACTAACGTCCTCCCAAGGGGCAACTGGAATTGGGAGTGGCATGTATAGTCCCTGTGGTAGGGAGTGAGTTTTTGCTTTATGACAGGTCACACATCGCTTTAACAAGTGTTCCACGTCACGGCTAAGACGGGGCCAATAAAAATACCCACTGACCAGGGCGATAGTTTTCTCGATACCAAAGTGACCGGCAAGGCCTCCCTCATGCAATTCTCGAATCAGTGACTAGCGGAGGCTATGTTTAGGGATGCATAGTTTATCACCCTTAAATAAATACCCATTAAGAACATGATATGAACCTGTAGGGTGTAGAGTACATTGGGAGAATATAGTTCCAAAATCAGGATCATTCAAATAATCTCCTTTGACAGACTCGAAACCGATCAAATGAGGGTGGAGTGATGTGAGAAGCTGGTGTTTCCTGGACAATGCATCAGCACCCTTGTTGAGATGGCCCAACTTATGCTTAATTGTGAAAGTAAATGCTTGTAGAAACTCCACCCATTTCGTGTGCCTCGGTTGAAGTTTGTGTTGGCCTTGTATATATTTGAGTGCTTCATGATCCGAATGTAAGATAAATTCCTTGTAAAGAAGGTAATGTTGCCAGTGATCGAGAGCTCGTATTAAGGCGTAAAACTCTTTATCGTAGGTGGAATATTGCCTCTTGGCATCATTGAATTTTTCGCTGAAGTACTCAATGGGTCGACCACTTTGTGAAAGAATAGCCCCAACACCAACACCGGAGGCATCACATTCAACCTCGAAGATGTTGTCGAAATCGGACAGGGCCAAAACGGGTGCGGTTGAAAGCTTATCTTTGAGAGTGTCAAAAGCAACTTAGGCGTGGGAATTCCATGCAAACTGTTTAAGCTTTGTAATTTTAGTTAGAGGAGCCACGATAGTGCTGAAATGTGGAACGAACCGCCTATAAAAAGAGGCCAATCCATGGAAGCTACGGACCAGGTGTATTGAAGTAGGTGTTGGCCAGTCCCGGATGGCTTCAATCTTTCTTTCATCTGCTACAATGCCTTCATTTGACACAAGATAACCCAGAAAAGTAACTTGGTTAGTGAAGAATTCACACTTAGATAGGTTACCATAGAGCCGCTCACGTAATAAAACTTCAAACACAAGGCGAAGGTGCTGAATGTGCTCATCTTCATTCTTACTATAAATTAGAATATCATCAAAATACACCACCACAAATTTGCTCAAGAAAGGTTTGAGCGTTTGATTCATGAGACGCATGAATGTACTAGGGGCATTAGATAACCCAAATGGCATAACGAGCCACTCATACAACCCATTTTTCGTCTTAAAAGCGGTCTTCCACTCGTCACCTTCATGGATCCTAATCTGGTGATACCCACTTCGGAGGTCAATTTTGGAGAATATGACTGACCTATATAACTCATCGAGAAGATCATTCAAACGGGGTATAGGGAACCGGTATTTTATGGTTATCTTGTTTATTGCCCGACTGTCTACGCACATGCGCCATTCACCATTCCTTTTGGGTACTAATAATGTAGGTACAACACACGGGCTCAAAGATTCTCGTATAAGCCCCTTAGACAGCAGCTCATCAACTTGCTTTCGCATCTCAGCGGTTTCTTGCGGATTGGAACGGTAAGCTGGTTTATTTGGGAGGACAGAACCCGGGATAAAATCTATCTTATGTTGCACATCACGCATAGGTGGTAGGCCGGGTGGAATGTCGGTAGGAAATACGGGGGCAAACTCAGCTAATAAAGGTTGGATTAAGGGATGGATTTCAATTGTTTGGGTGGCATTTTCTTCATCCACTCCAAGTAAGATGAGTTCCCTTGCAGAAGCAAACTCATGATACTCAGATTTGATGAGGGTGCTTAAAGGTAAAGGTTGTTGGTTGTGGTGGGTAAAGGCATAAGTATTCTTATATCCATCATGGATAACACGTCGATCAAACAACCAGGGCCTCCCCAAAAGGACATGACATGCATCCATTGGTGTGACATCACACCATATTTGATCTGCATATTTCAAACCGATACTAAAAGATAATAAGGTCCGATGAGAGACGTGGATACCTTTACCCTGATTGAGCCAGTGAATAACGTAGGGAGCGGGGTGTGCTTCTATTTTCAGATCAAGCTTGGTGACTAATGTTTGAGATGCTACGTTGGTACAACTCCCACCATCAATAATCAAGGAGCAGACTTTTTGAGCAATTGTACAACGTGTGTGGAAAATAGCCTCTCTTTGCAAGTTCTCTTCAGGTAGACTGGTACTGTTGAGAGCTCTTCGAACCACCAGGCATTCTCCTTCGTCTGGCCCGATGACATTCACGTTAGTAGAAGCGATGGGTCCATCCTCGCCGAACGTACCATCAAAGTACTCCTTGTCAGCCAATTCAAAGTCAGTAAGTGTGACAAGCTTTTTATTAGGGCACTCAGATGCAATATGACCAAGTCCTTGACACCGAAAACATCTACGTGGGTTTCGAGGCACGGTAGGGTTAGGTTCGTTAGTGGGGTTTGGCTTGGTGTGGTGTACGTGGACGGTTTTTGTGGGTTGGGCTTAGAGAATGAACGGCTAGAATCATATTTTAATTTTGCTTTCTGTTGGGTATCAACTTTATGGGCTGGAATTAACAACTCTTCTAAAATGGAATAGGGTTGCAGTTCCACAACATGGGCAATACGAGGCTCCAGATCTCCAAGATAGCAAACAAGTGTTTGTGGTTCATCTTCGGGGATATCACATCGCATTATCAACTGTTCAAATTCCCTGGTGTACTCCTCAGCAGACCGAGATCCTTGCTTTAAGGAGTGTAATTCCGCGAAACTAGATTAGAGGTAATAGGAAGGCATGAACTTTTGTTTCATAAGTTTCTTCATTTTCAGCCATGCTCGCACTTTGTCTTTACCCATCCGGTCTCGTTTTGCACAAGTATTTGCCCACCATATGGAAGCATATTTTCTTAATTTCAAAGCAACTATCTTAACCTTATTCTCCTCTGAAGTCTGCTTATAATCAAAGACCCGCTCAACGGTACGAAGCCATTCCACAAACTTGTCGGGATCTAAACGCCCATCATATTCCGGGATGTCGACCTTTATGTCGTGGGAATACCAATGGCCAGGGCCATCTTTGTTACTAACACCGGATCCCCGATCATCATCTTGATCTTCAAAGTCATCCAGTCGTTCGTCACGGCGTCGGCGACCTATAAGACCGAGTTCCTTAATTTGATCTTGCATCGCTTTCAATTGTTGGGCCATCCCTTGTTTTTCAGCCTCTAATGTTTCAACAGCCTTCTTGAGATCGGATGTGCTTCGCGTATCCATATTGTAACAGTTATGAAACTCTCGACAGATATAATAATGAATAGCAGCGGTAACGAGAGCCTGGCTCTGATACCAATATGTTAGTATCGATCTCTGAAAAAAAATGAACGTTGGGTTAGAACTCAAGAACAACGGTACGCAACGACGGTTCCAAGATATAGAGAGCACCACTTGAAACAATCGTCGGGCGAACTACGTCGAATTACGATACAGACTACTCACCACGTAAACGACGGTAGAGTCCAAAGAACACCAACTAACCTGCCAAAGTTAGGATAGCAATGGAATAATCTCTCAAAACGAAGAGATAGAAAGTTTGGGTAATTTTTTTCTGCCACTTTCATTCCAACATAAACATTACATAAGAAAAGAAATACGTAACCGCCAGGAAGTTGTTGACCACTACCCATGATTACAAGTAGTGCTTCTAATTAAATAAAGAAACAACTTGCAGAAATAAATAAAACAAGAAACAATAAAATATAATAAACTAAGTGGCAAGTGGATAGTAAACGTGGCTAGGTAGCAGTAGTAATTCGAGTGACCCATGAAGTGCTCTGATCCATGCACAAGCCCAATAAGTTGGCATCATCATTCTGCATGCATGGATACGTGGAATCTCCATCAGGTGGTGTCAAGAAAGTGTAAAGGATGAACACATGTGAATCAGTTAAGCAACTCTATAAGTATGATTGTGATTCGAGTATTTTAACTAGTGCAATCGCTTAAGTTTTGTTATGAACTAGACTCCCTATCTTGCATAATCCATATGCAATGGGCAAACATTGATTATCCTACATTCTACCTTAAAAACATTGTTTCAAGGGAAATTTCTTTATCTTAATCGTCTACTGTCATTGATAATTACCCTTATAAATATGATATAAATTTAATTTATTACAAGTGAAACTTGACAAAGTGGTTGGAAAGAAAAAAAACAATTGTCTAAAAAACATAAATTCCATTTTAAATGTGAATCATCTGTAACAATTATTTATATTGATTGATTTACATAACTTTGAATCTTAATTGCTTGATTTTGAAATTAGGAATCTCATCATATGATTGGTGAAAGGGTAGAAAAATCACGAAAAATGTTTAGATTATGATTTCCACAAAAAAGTAAAATCTTACTAACCTCGTGACAAAGGGACATTTTGTGTTTTTTACAATGGCTATTCCATATGTTTAATCTATTCAAGATCTTGACATGATTGACAGGTCTTGACACACGACTCTACATGATTCATGTACGGTCTTGACAATCATGAAAGAATGAGAACCTTGACGTTACCTATATTATTACGTTTGTTATGGATTCTTGACAGTTATAAAAAATTACAATCCCAATAAACTTGAAGGTGTTGAGGTAATAACTATTAAGCTTGTTATAATTAAAAAAAGTCGCTCAAATGCCAAACACAATTAAAATTAAACAAGTTTTGTTTGAGTAATTTTAGATATAATTGGTTATTTTGATTATTTATCAACAATAAATATTATTAAAAAATAAAACGAAAACGTGAGCATATAAGAAATCATATCTTTTTCAAATGTTTGTTTCATAATTGTACATTCAACCACAACGCGAGACAAATGACTTAGATACAAATCAACCAATAGATTTTTAATGAAAGTTGAAAGTAGGTCATCTTTCATAAGTCATATATTAGCACATAATTAATCATATTTCTTCATTTCACATTTACTTTTAGAGAATGTTTATCATAAAAGCACAAGTAAAAAAGTATATAAATAAATGTGTATGTAAGCATACTATAAACATTTTAGTACAAAAGATAACATTTAGTAAATAGGTCAATAATCCAAATGACTACAATGCAAATGGTCCCTTAGAGACAACTTTATCACACAAGCAATCAAATAATTATGCACTAAGGAGCTAGGAAACTTAGATTAGCAGCAAGTTAGGTTCTACAAAGCTTCAAACATAAGCTTCAATTGACTAAATGAATTGTGTACTTAAATACTTTAATATATCCTCAAATTCATCAAATAGTTGTATGTTAGTAATTCAATTCTGATATGTAGCATTTTGTTTTTATCTTATTTGTAGGTTGGGATTCTTAGAGTCAGTAATACAATTAATATCCTACCTGTTAGACAGATTTTTTATAGTACTTACTACAATTATGGTAGTGAAAAGACGGACTGTGACAACTTAACAAATCTCACGCATCATACTTCTGCTCACAAATACTATCTAAGTGTTAAGTTTTTATCTTATTTGTAGGTTGGTTGTGCATGAGATAACACCTTTATGGTTAAGTGTGTTTTGATGGAACAATTCTAGATAGGTGACCTCTATAGGTTCAAATGAGTCAAATCGCACGTGTGCTACTTGATTTTCGCTCGCTAAACGCTTGAATCAAGCCGAGCTTCACATATTAAAACTAATTACGCTCATGAGCTTAAACGAGCCCACTATTGATATAATTTATTTAATATACTAAATATATATGAAATTATGATAGCATAATTAAGTATTATGTGTAATATTATATTACAAATATTATGATTATAAATATTTATAAATAAAATAATATATAATAAGTATGCCAAGTTCAAACATTAAAAACTAACTCATGAGTCAAGCTCGAGCTTTATAAAATAGAGTTCTAAAAAAGTTTAGAGTTGAGTTCAGCATTGTGTCAACCAATTACACCTCTAAATATGAACTTGTAGACAAATTAAACAGGTGAATTATTACACTAAAACATGTGACAAAATTAGAGGTAAAAAATGGGTAAACCATATGAGAAACATTAAAGTATGTTTAGACATATTTTAAGACATATCTTTAGAGAATATATAATTAGTTGAAACCGACAGCAAACATTTATGAATATCTGTTATAATTAAATCTTGTCCTTTTCTGGTCCATCAATTATTGTTGTGGCATATTCTAGAGCAATAAAGCCATTGCCATTAGCTAATAATTTCAATTGTTTATTAAAGATTTATTTGATTACCAAAGTTCTTATCTACAAGTACAGCTAAGTCAGAATTCTAAAGTAGACTAAAGTACTTAGGATGATCAAGGTTAACATGAGCTAAGTCAAAATAAAGTGGATTTACTTTAATCCAAGATCTCAATAATTATAAATCATCAAGATAAGGAACTTTGTTTGGTATCTAGTCATTTGGTCATTCATTCAAACTTCCCCTTGTAAGTTGGTTAAACAAGCAGAATGATTATGAGCACCTACTTTATTGAGCACAAATTATAACTATATATGAACAATCATTCGGGTCTTTAAAATTTTGAATCCAAAGTTAAAGATTTAGTCAGATTAATCATCCGGGTGGTTAGAATTCTAACTCTATTGCACTCATGTATTTGTTTTAAGTAAATTGTTCAATCTATCAGGCTGCAAAATGAAGCATGTGAGAAAGAGGACATAGAATTATTAGAATCTTACAGTAGATAGAGCGATTCAGCAGATAGCGCGATTCAGCATGAAAGTTTTAGGTTGGTGGAGGGCCATGATAAGCGTTTTGAGCATCCGAGAAGATTAAGAAACCAGCAAAAATAGCCAGCATTCCCAGCAAACAGCTCAGCAGCAGAAGCTTTACTTTCATTGAAAACTGCTCAACAAACAAGCCCCTCTCTTCATGCAAACTATAGAACTCTGTACTTATAATCTTCACCAATGCATCCAGCAGCTTGTTATACTGGGGTTCTATGTCAATTGGATTCAAAACCTGAATCATGGATTCCCTTAGATGCTTTACCAGTGATTCTAGCTTAACTGAATTTGCATCTTTGGTTGTAAATCCATCATTTGTCACTGAATTAACAAAAACCGCAGCAGCATCAGCAGTTATTGGGGATAATGATTGTGATAAAGGAGTCATTTCAACAGTCGTTATGGATGACAAAGGAGTTGTTTCGGCAGGCCTTTTGGATGACAAGGGAGTCACTTCTACCGAACCAGCAGATGGTGAAATATGTTGATTTAAAGACGCGATGTAGCTCTACAAAAGCAAAGAATAGAGCTAATAAGAAAAAGAAAAGCACACAACAAATGGTAAACACTAGCCAATGTTAATTCAATATGTCTAAACACACAAACAAACATACAAATCGTATGAAGTATAATCTCAATCATAGCGCATAACTACCAATATCAAAATTCATATGATAATTTTTGTCATAATGATGTAAGATACAAACAATTGATTTTCTAGTTTTTGCAAGTACAAATTCATATAAATTTCTAAGCAATAGTATCACTTCACTTTTCAACAAAGACAAAAATTATATCAACTATGATTGAAAATGTTAACTGCACTAGAAAATATACCTCAGTGGAGGATAATTGATCTTCATCGGAAATAAACGACTCTGAGATCGAGATCGAAGAGATTCCGACCGATTCTCCAGAAGTTTGAACAGCTAAAGTGTTGTTAGAAACTAGTGTGTGATCATAGTCTAGATTCGTGTTGCCGATCTGCTCATCAAAGTATCAAATCATGAAAAGAACAAATTCAAATAAACAATCAAATGCAAACAATAAGTTCAAAAACACAAATCTAATGAATAAGGATTCAAACTACAATACTGCATCTAAGCTTGACTGATCAGCATCAACAGCTTCTGAAATCGACGAAATCTTCTCAATCGATTCCTCCGACGAATCTAAAACCACATCGACGTCACTAATCGGAGTGAATGCATAATTCAGGTTCCTTTTGACGCTCTGTTGCATCAAAATCGATGAAATATTCGATTAAAAACACACTCACACACAGTATGCAAACGAAAACATTGAAAAATGTACAAAATAGAGATTGTTTGTTTGACCTTTTGCTGTTGATTATGTTGCTTCTTCGGTTGAACATTCATCGATTTAGCCTTGCGATTGGATGAAATTGATGTGTGATTGTTCTTTGGTGTTTGAATTTCATGATGATCCCCTTTCATCTCTCTCAAACGTAAATTGGTAAATTGGTAAATTGTCAAATTGAAATGTTTCAGGCGCTTAATTTCGAAAGGTTTTCATTTATATATGGAATGCAAAAGTGACAAGTTGGCCCATTAAGTTTATTTAAATTTGGGCTTGAATTGATGGGCTGTAAATTGTTTCATTAAACCTACAAATGGGCCGGACTTTATTACCAAAGTGATCGGTTTTGTCAATTACTGAAACGGGCTGAATTTCTGAAAAGGCATGCAAATGGGCCCAAGAAATGTTAATTAAATTCAGATCTATTAGACTTTCAGGTAACGGTACTTCAAGTTACGTCATGAGCATATACTAGATTAGTGGATGCTTTAGTTCGTTTATAAAATTCAACATCAAATTTTCCATCCCCACCCCCAGTAAATAAGAATATTCGATGAGTTTGTTACCTGGTTGACGAACTATCTAGAAACTGATATGTTTTTCTCAAATCACGTAGAAATGAAAAAAATACTATAAAGTGTTGTTACACATGATATAACTAGTAATTTTATTGGATGTATTTCAACTTATAGAATAACCATCATATTGGGTGATTTTACCGCGTATACCATTAAAATCTTGAATTTTGGACTTAATAGGAAAAAAAATGAAAGTTTCGATTGAAAAACTATGAGATTAATCTCACATGTATATGAATACAATAAAAAACTTTGGGAGTTGAGGGAAACACCAGGGCCTAAATGTGAAAGATGAAAGATGCATTAAATGTCTTCTAGACTAATAATATCTGATGTGTATAATACTGGTGTCTTTTCTAATAAGGTTGAAATTTTTGAATTTTATAATGGACAATGGAATAAATTCAGAAATAGAACAAGGTGATGTATTTGTTTGTCGTTGTAAAAAAAATGATTTAAGCGCAAATTTCATTACAATGATTCATTCTAAGGTTTGTTGCGTTATTTATGTTCGGAACAACGACTATGAAAGGAACGTAGTTCGTACACAATAAACAGCCATCATTTAATGATGTAAAAAACGTATCATCGGAAATTTTAAATAACTAATTATCACATACAAAACATTATTTTCTCTGGACAAACAATAAAAACAGTTTTGGATGTAAAAAAATTATGATGTAAGCACCATTAACTCATTAAGTCTGGGTTGTGCTATGTTTTTCTAACGTAAAATGTGCGACTCGGCTTTGAAAAATATATTTTATCGTAATCGGGTCACTTATTCATTTCTCAATCGGGATCGCAAATCCAACCCCCTAAAGGTGTACAAACCGGTTTTTTTAGCCAAACCGGTTCGGGTTCAAAACCGAACCGTGTTTTTTGTAGTGGGGCCAAACCGGTTTTTCTTCAAACCGGTTCGGGTTACAAAGCGGTTTGGCACACCGAAAACTCAAACCTATCAAACCGGTTCGGTCCGGTTTGAAACATGTTTTTCTTACCGGTTTTTAACTTTTAAACCAGTTTTGAGTGTGTGGATAGCAAACCGAATACAAACCGGTGGTTTGGGTCGGTTCAGGACCGGTTTGGGCCAAAACCAGTTTTATTTGAAACCAGTTCCGGTTTTTTTTATGAACTGGTTTTTGTTCATCCTTACAACCCCCTCAAAAGAAAACTCATTGTTAAGAAAACCATCTGCTCAACTCATAATATTTTATTCAGAGTTAGACTTGAACTCATGATTTCCCAATATTTACATATTATAGATACATCACTTTAACCAGTTAAACTAAGGATTACTGGTCTAGGTTGTGCTATGTATTTTTTTTCCTTCATTTTTACTTGTTATACCCAAACACAGCAAAACAGTTTCGAGGGGTCAAGACTAGTAAAAATTTGAGCCCCTCTTTCGTTTTCAACTAGGGCTCTAGTTTAATTTTCCTTCTTCCTTCTCGAACTTAATTGTTATTACACATGAAATTTACTATTTAACTATTAAATAATAAACAATGTTAAATTATACTATATATTAAAAAGCAACATGGTTGCTACAGTGTTTTTTTCAGGTTTCATAACAACTAAACTATTTTGATTTGCATATAGGTCCCTTGCACGTAGTCATGTACCGGTTTGGAACCGGTTCATCTAAAATAACCCGAACCGGTTTCAAAGAAAAACCGGTTTGGACCAAACCGGTCCCGAACCTGGCCCGAACCGCCGGTTTCTAGACCGGTTTGCAAGCCCCGCACTCAAAACCGGTTTATAAACTGGTTTAAAAGTTAATAACCGGTTTAACCGGTAAGAAAAACCGGTTTAGGTAAAAAAACCGGTTTCAACCCTGTCCGAACCGGTTTGATAGGTTCGAGTTTTTGGTGAGCCAAACCGTTTTGTAACCCAAACCGGTTTGAAGATAAACCGGTTTGACCCCACCACGAAAAAACCAGTTCGGTTCTGAACCGAACCGGTTTGGGCATAAAAACCGGTTTGTACATGCCTACTTGCAGGTCCCTTGCCGGAGTACTCGACGGAGACGGAATCCACAATCACTGGAAACCGATTGAAGAGATCCGGCATAAGCGACCGGCCCTATAACAAGTGACGGGAGGTTAAGAACTCCCAGCGAGATACTCTGCGACGAACCAGTTTCCGGGGAGACTCCGAGAGCCTAGAAACAAACCCGAACTCGGGTCCCAATGTGTTGATCTTGAGGTTTTTGATGTTTCTCTGTTCGTATATCTTCGAGGGTTTCTTGGTGGGACTCGTTGGGTGGGATCAAAGATCTGACGACGGTGTTAGAATGGTTGGCGGTGGCGGTGTTATGGTGGTGTTTCGTTGTTTCCAACGATCCTTCGTTAAGCGATGGTGGGGTGGCTGGGGTCGGATCTGGGGATGGGAGTTAGCGATGATAATGGTAGTTGACGGTTGTGGTGGTGGAGTCTTTAAGGAATGATTGTATTTCACCATTGATGGTGGGTGATGGGTGTTAGAGGGAGAAAGTGTGTGTGATGTGGTGTCACACCCCAACCTTAATGGCGAAAGCGTTGAGTACGAAGGTTAAGATTGTTCACAACCACATAACACTACCATATATTGTAAATTTAATTAACCATAAGTTCAATGAAGTATTACAACCAAAAGTCTCAACAAAATAAAGTAACATAAGTTCAAACTTCCAAGAATTCAAGACATGTCATTTATTTCCTAGGTCCAAATCCTAGATGTAATCATGCTTCAAAAGTTAACCATCAACCTTATGCATTCCCGAAACATGTTAAAAATAAAGGTCAACTTTGAAAGTTGATGAGTTTCCATGTGTTAAACATATAACATCTGCCCATTTTGGAAGATAGAAACTCAAACCCGAATCTGTTTAGGTCAATTTTTGGAAAATCAAATACATTAGTTAGAATTTTAATTTATTTTAATCCTTCAAAAAACAATAATAATACTATTTATTCAACTTCCATTTATTAAATCAA
>BJCM01272077.1:0-17723 GCA_018326385.1 Flaveria bidentis | reverse complement strand
ATATATATATGACTCTATATATATACAGACATATATACAAACACATACATACATACATTTATCAATATCCATCAACCATGCCACTACCACCATCGACTTACAACCACTAGCCATTGCCACCACCGATTGACGGCCACCACTAACTGCCACTGCAACCACCACCAATTGTTGCCGCCACCACATCTCACCATCATCGTCATCATCATCACGCCATCAACACCATCACTACCATCACACCATCACCACCATCGCACCATCACCACCATTGCACCATCATCATCATCAAACACTAAAGTCGTCGGTTTAGCCCTCAAGTTTAAAGCTCTGCCTACAAGCCTTAACATTAAGAATCCCTAATTAGGTAAGGCTTGATTTGGGTTTTAGGGTTTTAAGAAACAAATTTAGGTTCTAAGGATCTGAGAAGAAGATTAGGACATAAATTATGTTGGTTTAGGTCACATTTGATTAGTACTCACCGGAGTGATTAGAGGTGGTGTCACCGGAGGTGGGGGAACCAGTGGTATGTTTGGTACCACGAGTGTGATTAGAGGTGGTGTCATTAGAGGTGGGGGAACTGGGTTTATTTTGGTTGTGGCTTCGTCTGACCAAATCGATAGCTGGCGTTGGTGGAGGTGGGGAGGGAGGACGGGGGTGGCGGGGTGCCGACCGGAATGGTTGTGGTGGTGGTTGGATGTGAGGTAAACGAGGGTGTGGGGTTGAGTGGGTTTTCTTTTTGTTTTATGGTTTATTACATAAATGGTCCCTGGAATAAAAAGATAGACATTATTATAAAATTATCCCTTCAAAGGGTAATTTAGTCTTTTTATTCAAATTTAACAGAAAATCTAACGTCTGTTAGTGTTAATACTCAAACTTGTTACAAAATTAAAAGTGAGTTTTCAAACTTGTTACTTTTTTTGCTTAGTACCAAAATCTGTTATTTTATATAAACCACAAGGACTATTTATGTAATTAACTCTTAAAATAATTATTTTACTTGTATAGATCATCAATGTAATTTCATTTTATTATAATTTATCTATTATAAATATGTTTATTATTTAATACACAAATATAAAATGTTTTAAAAATATATTCTTTTAAATGTTTGGGTTTATAATTTTTTGAAAACCAAAATCCAGGTAATTTTAAACCTTTATAAAAATGTATTCTTTTAAAAGACGTTTAAAACCGAATTGCTTTTTAAATAATATTTAAAAAAACTATGAATTTTTTTAAGAAAAAATGTTTCAAAAGATGAATGGTTTAACAAAAGAACTATAGGAAACCAACCAGTTTAAAAATCAAACATTTTAAAAGAACATATTTTTAAAAAGTTTATTATTTGTGTAAAACGTATTTTATTAAATAATAATCTTATTAATAATGAAATATAAAAAAAATTGTTGAAAAACCAAAAAAAAATGTTATTAAATAAAAACAATAATATAATTTAAAAGATAAATTAAATAGATGGATAATACGAGTATAATACTAGATTTTATAATATTTAACATCACTAACGATTGATTAACAGACCTAAAGACTATATATGAAAGAAAAAAAATGTTACGGACTATGTTCAAATATTTTAAACTTGAAGGAACAAATCCAAAATTTTCAACATAACCAGAGAGACAATCCATGTAATTTACTCTTAAGAAAATTATTTCTTACACTTTTTACTTTTAAAATCCTTTTTATTTGAGCATTTTCAAAAAATCATTTATCTTCATATTTTTCAAATCAGACAATTTTGTTAATAATCTAATTGTGATTGTGATATACTGACAACATAAATATAAAAAATAAACACAAAAAATAAAAGGATGTAAAATCACAGAATAATTATTGTTGCGACTTTGGAAAAAAAATTTGATGAAAGAAAATATAAAGAAAATGAAGAAAGATATTTGTTCGGCGTGGATTAAGGGTTAAATTGAAAATGATGGGATGTGTGTAATATGGGGAACACTTGTGACAATCAACCATACAATTATTAAGCAACGACATTAGTACCATATATCTAACTTTCAACATTGATCATGACTCATTACCAAACATTTTACGTTCCTCGTAACAATGGTCCACCGGATTAAACTTAACTATTTTGTGTTACATTTAGTTCCAAGAAACATGGAACATCCGATCTACAACATTAGAATTCTAAAATGTATGTTTAATTAATTTATTTATAATGTGATCAATAATTTAAATATATTCACTACGATCATCTTCTCTTTCAGTTTTTCCAATTGTCTTACTCTCATAATTAAAGATGCTTTTTAAAGATCTATTTTAAATAAATGAATCATTTTTATAATACTTGGATTTCTTAAAGAAGTCAAAAAAATTTCAACTTTAGCTTGTTTTTGATTAGTTTGAGTGGTTGTATAACAAATAATCTTCTTCTTCCTTTTCTTTAGTTTCACACGATAATAATACAACAGTTTGCTTTTTAAGTGGTTGTAAAACAAATAATCTTCTTCTTTTCTTTCTTTAGTTTCCACAATAATCATACAACAGTATGCTTTTAAAACACAAGAGAATATATTAGTTAACTTTTATTAGAATAATAATAATTCTTACTATTGGAAGGATGTATGATTGTTTATGTTTTTTTATTGTAATTAACATCATGCTCTTATAATAGTTAATGAGTAATACTAGTATCTTATATTTTTATTTATATTTGTATATGGTATTAAAAGTTTGAAGTTATTGTCTTCTTTTTTATTTTCTTTTGTTTTTTTCTCTTCCTCTTATCCCTTTTCACTTCACCTCAAACATCTTTTCTCATCTTCTCCTTGTGTATTGATTTTCTTTTTCTTCTTTACTTTTGTCCTGTACACATTGTACACATATATTAGGGTTAATTTACTTTTCTTTGTCGGTGTTGTTGTGTGTCATGTACTAGCGTAGCTCCAGTCACAATAACCATGCTATTGTGCCTCTTACCACTACCACTACCGGCATAGCCTTAAAACCACTGTCGCTATTTGTCGCCAAAAGTTTTCTTACTAATGGATTTTTTTCTTATATATAAATTTGTTATGGTAACATATTCATTGTTTTTAGCTTCAATGGGCTTCAATTGCGAGGAGTATTAGACTGTAAATATTAATTACCCTACCAATCAATATCCAATCAGAAAACCAGCTAGTTAAGGTTGTAATCTAAGAAGTTTGCGAAAGGGTGTTTTAGTGTTTTACAATTGTATCAATAAAATAGGTATGTGAAATCTTACTAACGATTGACAAGGTGATGAAGAACCAAACGTTAGAACTTTTGTGATTAAGAAAAAAACAATTTCCATCAATGAAAATCAGTTATAATTAGTTAGTTACGATTATATAGGTGATAGAACTCTATAATAAACTTATTAAAGATCATCATTAGAGGGGAACTTAATCAAATACTTTTCCTTAACGTTTATAAGAAGGTGGGGGTAGGTTTTGAAATATTGTGAAAGTGATGATTAAAGAAACCATCGCCTTTTGTCTTTTACTTTTCTTCTTTTACTAGTATAATTTTAACCAAATAATAATTAAAGCCAATGAAGAAGGAAAAGATAGAAGTTGGTTTCATATTATTTTCCACAAATAATATAACTAGATGAAAGTTGTGCTATAAAAAAACTACAATACGGTTTCCAAAATGTAAGAAACTGAAAATAAACTATCCATCAAAGTTTTCATTACATATATAGATAATCCAATTGGTCTTAAAATATAAAAGTAAATATACGTAATCAATAGTTGGTATGAAATTGATTGTTTAATTAGGTCTAGCTTACACACACTTAAAATGTCTAGACTAACTTATGGATGCAAATTTTGCTTACTAATATATTATAATTAAGATTAAGATGATTTTGATCCATTTTAGAAGAATTAGTTTTCTATCTAACGAATTGATACTTACGCTATTATTCCAACATGATTTAATACATTATTACTAAGCATCGCAAGTAATTAACTTATATATTTGTTTATTTATTTTCTTCCAATCAATTATTGCAAACATCATATATCCTTCACCAACAATATTCAATGTCGTATCCATGGGCATCGTTACATATGTCTTCAATTATTGAGCATTTCATTTGGTCATACATCACCAATGATTGACATATACCAATAGAACTCATTCTTTTTCTCGCAGACTAATAGCTAACAAGGTTAGGTTAATAATAACTTAATATCCCACTTCCTCAAAACTAATATTTAGGCATGTCCAAAATTAAATGTTTGGGATTTTTAACACTAAAAGTAACTGACCTCCCGCTTAAAAAAGATAAATACACTAATGGTTGTAACCACAAAAATGCATACACTGGTACTAAACTCCCATATTGAACATGGATAAACGTAAAATGACAAGACAAACTTAGCTTAAAATGCATACAATTGTATACTTAAATTTATCAACTCACGTAGTTTAGCTATATAAAATTTTAGTCCGTCAATTTATGAATTTCAAGATTTGACATTAACTTTAGGTTTTTGCTTATAATTATGTTATGCTTCTCAAAACTTTATTTTTCTATATCACTTTAAAATTTTATAAGATAACTTCCATAACATATAAATCACCTCATATATACAAAACTTGAGTCCTTACACCATCAAAATCCTATCTTTTAAAAGAAAGAAAGAAAAGTTGAAAAGAGTGAAGAGATAGATTTAAAAAACACCACTACCACCATCACAAGCCATAATGTTTTCATTGGTGGCCCCTTAAAGGAGATTACTACTCCCCTACATCAAACATCCATCTATTCATCCTATTTATATAATTAGACATTAGACAATATTCATCAACTTAGAGTGGGTTAGAAGCAATCCCATTCCCACCACCAACTCATTGTCTCCATGCCACCTCTCCTACCTTTTTATATCTAATCAAATCAAATATGCTTGGGTTGAGTACCTTGCAAGACCTCCTAACCTATATATACATATACATACATGTTTGTGTATATACATGTTCATGGCATGTTTCACCATGCATGCATGCTAATGCTATCATTACCATCTTGGTTAAAGTGGCAAGAAATCATGATAAATGAAGCAAAGTGAAAGAGGGATATAGTTGTAAAACAATTAGTCAAATGTATGAATAGTGAAAAGAAAAAGAGAGTGGACAAATGTTGATCCATGAAAAGAATCCCTCCACTTTCAACTTTGCCTTGGGATTCAACATCTACACTTTTGTCTTCACATTTCTTGGCCATAAACATGTAAACTAAAGTCATCAAGAATATCTATTATCTAACCTTCTCCCATTTTCTTTTTTGTTTTAATTACAATTTTTACAAAACAATAACAAAATACAATAACTTTCATCCATTTTTCTCATATTTTAATCCAATAAAACACTCACAACTTTCTCCACCCTTGAAGATGGATCCCAAGGGCTCAAACCTACATCATCTTCACCAGCAGCCACTTGAGGTTTCAACTTCAAACACCATGGAAGACAACACCAACACCAAGAACAACAGCAACAATAAGCTTGCAGAAATCAAAGATTTGCAGATAGCAATTCTCGACAAACAAGAATCTGTCACCAAGAAGCACCAATTGGCACCCAAAAGAACCTCAAACAAAGACCGACACACAAAGGTTGAAGGCAGAGGTCGGAGAATAAGGATGCCTGCGTTATGCGCTGCAAGAATCTTTCAACTCACTAGAGAATTGGGTAACAAATCCGATGGTGAAACAATTCAATGGCTGTTGCAGCAGGCGGAGCCATCGATCATTGCAGCCACCGGAACAGGGACGATCCCTGCATCTGTGTTAGCTGCAACCGGTGCAACCTCACATGGGGTCTCGATTTCAGCGGGTTTACAGCAAAAGATTGATGAGTTAGCCGCTAGTGGCAGTTGTAGGACCAATTGGCCCATGGTTGGCTCCAATTTGGGGGTGGGTAGACCCACAACCCACATGGCTACACCTACAGGCATATGGCCCCCTACACCCACTACTGGATTTGGGTTTCAGTCATCTTCTTCATCCTCTGGTCCATCGGGTAGCAATTTGGGCGTTGAGAGCTCGAATTACCTGCAAAAGATTGCGTTTTCTGGGTTCGATTTACCCGGGTCGAACATGGGTCCGATGAGTTTTACATCGATTTTGGGTCATCAGAATCATGATCATCAGCAACAGCTTCCTGGGTTGGAGCTTGGGTTGTCTCAAGATGGTAATTTGGGGGTTTTGAATCAGATTTACCAGATGGGTCAGACCCGAATGCACCATCAACAACAGCAGCAGACTTCGAATGACAATTCTCAAGGTTCAGAGGGACAGTAGAATCATAGGTGAATTGTCATATGATAGTGATAGTGTGATGCCATCGGATGCAGAGAACGATGCTAAAGTTTAGAACTTTGGGGATATTGGGTTTCTTCTGTATTTGTGTTGTATAATTTGCTAAAAGGGAAGTGATGGATGAAGATGATGATTCAGTTGGTGGGACTGTTCAGCTTCCATCTTCTCCTTCATCGGAGTGTTCAGTTACAGGTGCTTTTGTAAATCATAGATTTTTGTTTACATTTGATTTTGTTACCACATATAGTTGCTTGTGCTCTGGTTTTGCAGGGCCATACTAGTTTGGATTTGAATTTGGATTGAAATTAAAGCATTTTCTTGTTTGTTTTCAGATGTATGTCTGTCTGTTACACTATCATTAATGCCATATATTGATATTGAGTAATGACATGTTTTGCAAAATTGAAGTTTTCCTCTCCAGGAGCAGCTCAGTGTCCCCGAGATAGAGCTAAGGTTTGTCTTCATGTTATCTTCCCAGACACTACTTTTTGAGCCAAGTATGTTGGGTATGATTGTTTGCTTGTTTGAAGTTTTCGCTCGGTGTCTTCACTAATCTAAGATAAATCTTCATCTTCCTTGTACTTAATTTGTAACATGACTTTAGAAGATGCATCTCACAAAGGGCAAAATCATGTGTTCTCTATGTGAATAGTTTGTTTTCTAGAGCGGCTAACTTATAAGCTCTCTAAGCATACTCATAAAATATACACTAATGTCCACCATGGGACTAGAACCATCAATCACTTGGAGATAACATCTTTATTACACATCATGATACTGGTAGGCTACATTTGCTTTAGATATTTATGTAATGAATTAGTTGACAATGGTGATTGGGATCTTGGTTATCATGTTTAGGACTTGTTCTTTAGATGTTTATATGATGAATTAGTTGATAAAGTGAAGATATTGGAGTAGGTTTAGATGATTTCTTGCAGAGCATGTTGAGACTTGTGAGTAAACTTTTCCTTTTTCTTCAAGATTTGGGTCTGTAAGTGGTGGTCCAAGATATTGCTGACAGAATAATGCTGTGTTTTTCTAAACAACTCAATCTGAAACCTGCAAGTTTTTGATTGGTGGTAGATGTTTATAAATACTTTTCAAAAGAAGGTTAAAGTTATTATTTATTTCTTTTTCATGATATAAACAAAATTGTCCATAAAGTAACCTAACATGCTAACATTAATTATTTCTTTATATACAAGATAGTTAATAACATAGTCCGGCAATTCGGCAAACATACTAAACATTTTATGAACCGTTGGGCGTGAAGTTGTTTATATATATATATACACACACACACACAAGTGAACTCGCTCCCCCTCATCTTTTTGAAAAAAGCCGCTCCACGGTGGTAAAGTCTCATCTTGTGTGTTGGCCGAAGTTAAAATAGTGACATGGAACCCCCGAATATGTTCGAAGATCTCGAAATGATCTTCCAGTTCCGGGGAGAATTCGCAAAATTTTTAGAAGCATATGTTTCATTTGTTTATTTAAGTTTGTTTCTATTCGTTCGTTTGCTCTTTTTTATGTTTTTGCTTGTAAATTGGTTTATGTTTGTTATTGTATTTTTCATTTGTGTTTGTTAATTTACTTTTGTTCGTTTATATCCGTTTACATATTCGTTTAAATAGAATTTTTGGTAATATTATTATTGCACCTATCATTTACACATTGGTTTGTTTATGTTCCTTTCTATTTGTTTATAATTATTTATGTTTGTTTGTTTTGATTTATGTTCATTTATGTGATATTAATATATCAACAAACAAACATAAGTGAACACGAACACATTCATTTTCTTGACGAATAAACACAAACAAGAAAACTTGTTCCTTTTAAGTGTTTGATATCATTGGTATGTTCATCTATGAACATGAACAAACATCGTTCGTGTTTACATCAAAGTTCAAACTATTATATGTTTACATAGTAAAGTAGGAATGTTAAAAAAACATTTCATGAGACACAATGGCCTTAAGTTCTACAAAATCTAAAAACATAATAATTTGAATTTCTAGCACAAATAGAAACAGAAAAGCAAACCATGTATGTCAACTAACAATTTTTGGTTCCTATATAGGCTAAGGGATGTACATATAGGACAAACTTGTGATCACAGTCAAATATTGTGATCTCGGGACATGTATCCAAATATCTATCTGGACGTCGTGTGTTGGGTAGATATACTCAAGACGTAGAACTGTAGAAGGACTACGCTTCTAACAATGTGGATCAAACAAACGTGTGAGAAGAAGTGTGTAATCTAGCACACTTGAGTGGACTAGATCAAGTTTATTAGTGCTTTTAGGGCCAAAGAAGGGTCGGATTTATATTCATAAAACACAACTTATAACATTGTGAAGTGTAGTGAGTGTTATTAGTGTACATATCCACAAAGTTCTTGCCACAAAGTTCTTAAGTAGTCTCTCATGTCATGCTAATATTTTGGTCTTCTACTGAACCATACTTGATTTTTCTTCATGGTTGGCAGAGTGAACATTTCCTAAATGAAGTCACCACATATGCTCGAGATCTTGTGTCATGACTACACGTTGTCCACGTTGGTTAGCACCTTTGACAATATTATCTTTTTCCAACTAGAAAATATTTTTTTAATTTGTACTCATGTTTTCTTGTCCTTTCATGATTATGTGACACTAATGAGTTTAATCCGATGCCACCTCTTAACCACTCGGCCTTTAGTTTACGCCCCCACTTCTCTCTTTAAGGCCTTAAAGGCAGCTTCAATGACGCATCTTCTTTATTTTAGATCAAACCTCCCTCATCTTTGTTGTTTGGTATAACTAGGATGGAGGAAGGTTAGGATGAACTAGGATTGCCTTAATCTCTTCATTCTTAGGAGGTTATATGTCTTCTGTTGGTTTTAGACGTTCAACTTCACGTTGAGGAAAATCCAAAACATGCTCTTCTTTTGGTTTCATCATGTTGCTTATAGATTTGACTTCATACACCAAATATAACATAAGGATACTAGGAATCTCTCTTGTGAAATGTTGTTCATTTGGTTCACATATTAAACTAAGGGGCTGTTTGACAGCCTTTTAATCAGTCTCTTAATGGTTCAGATGTCTGAATTGTTCAGCACTTAATGGTTCAGATGTCTGAATGGTTCAACACTTAATGGTTCAGATTGTTTGTTTCACATGTCTGAATGTTTAAGACATTTACCTCTGAATGGTTAAGTATTCTACTGATGTTGAATGGTTAAGAGGTCTAATTCTGAATGGTTAAGACATATTATCTGAATTGGTCAGATATTTGTCTTTGAATAATTAAATGATATACTAGCTTTTAATGATTAAGACATCTTAATGGTTCAACACTTAATGATTCAAACCTTTTAATGATTCAGCATTTAATCATTCAGAAGTTGCCAAACAGCCCTAACTTGATTCCCTAGGGCTATAAGTGACCTTAGAGAGATAATATATGTCTTGCTTCATTATCTATGAGTTTTGCTTGATCGTCAACTATTTATCCATTTTTAATTTAGACTTTTTAGTGTTGGACCTATATTTTTCACTTGATTTTGTAAGTACTATTAAGAAGACGGTTCATGATATAGATCAAACCTCTGAGGATGTGCATATTCTAATTGATAATATCCTTGTATGTCCTACCCTCCAACCCTCCCAAGGCTGCGATGCCCCATTATTTACATAAAATCACAATAATCTCGAACAAGCGTGTATTACACACCTTTTAACTTACATTGACGTTATTATAATTCCACCTTGGTTTTAAGCAAATCTAATTATACTAAAATATTATTTATGACATTAAAACTAGCAATATGCATTCTCATAACATGTAATGTTGGGTAAGATGACACACTGTAATTGAACATATATCTCTCCTATCTAAGGTCGAACTAAGATACATTTGAATATCACAACCATGACCCCATTAAAACAATGAAGGCAAACTTGAACCTAAGATAAGACATCACTAAAAACAACCAAATAAAGACAACCTCTAATAATGGAAAAACTCATCAAATATACAGTGATCGAGTAAAGTTAAAAGCAATGAACATGTGAAAACCCATAAAAAAACCTGTTGATTCAAATCCACTATGTGTGATGGGAAATTAAAAAAATCACTTGCATGATGGTGTGTATTTTGGACCAATTTGACCTAGCTAATGGTAGACAGTGCGAGCTAAAGTATACAGCATGCAGTAACAGTAACAAGATAACATCATAAAACCTTATAGCTACATATTGAAAACAATAATTGTCTAACGTGATCAAGGGTCAAAGTGGATATGTACTACAAAATAATTATAAAAGTTTTGAGGCATCTTTCACACCAACATCACTAACATGCATTAATCCATGAGTATAATTACACGACGAACATACATTTCCAAAAATTTCAATAACCTACACGTACAACTGGTATATAATAATTTCACACCGAAGTTAAATCACCGGTCAAATCCACTAGACCACACTTAAGTCACTAGCTACTACGTTTTTGTTGCTGGATCATTAAAGAATGATATTATTGATTTATTATCCACGTAAAACTTTAACAACACTGTAACTTGTAGCATAAAATTCATGTATTTAAGTCGGTAAATATTCAGTCAAAAAGGAAAATAATAAGTGGATTAAAAAAGTTACTTGTTTGACGGCTGTTTATTTGTTGGTTGTAAACAGGGGATAATAAAAACAAAAACAAACTTAGAAGATGGTATATGTGTGATTCGAATAAATCTTAGAATAAAGATAGATAGATAGATATATATACTTATCCGAACAATGAAATCAATACCAATTCTAATTCTACACAACTTGGCCTCTTTTTTATTCCATTTCATCTGGACTTCAATTTGTCAATCTTCATCTTTCATTTTCGACAAATTCTATCATTGAGGCATTGTCTAATATCATTGTTACACAACAAGATATGTATTATTAATTAATTTTTTGAAACCTTTTTCTTTTCTCTACTTTTAGTTAATTAAATTACATTAAAGAATGATTACAAGGAAATTAGTGAACATATAAGAGCATCCATGATGTGTGGTTCATGATCATGTTCTTCTCCTTCTTTACGACTCTTACGTAATCCGTCTAAGGGTGTTCGTGATAACAGACAGCTCTTCTTTACGTCCATTAATTGCAGATGGCTTCAAAAACTTCATGTTTAAGATGCTTGAAGAATTATATTATGAGTTGAAATTTGTAGAAGTTAGAAAAAGATAAACAAATTAAGGAATATGACGTCATAAAGTTATCAACATCATGAGTTGCATACTTGCATGTTCTTATTCTCATATCATCCACTACAACCATGGAAAGCAACCTTTTCATTTTTAACGCATTTGCTTAATCATTTCATTTTTTTCTTTTTCTTGTGTATATGATATTACAAGAGATTCATTTTTGGTTTTCATTGTCATAGCTAAATACTGCAAACTGATGAAATCTAATGAATGTTTATTATAAGATGAAACGTCAAATTGTAATAGTGTGAGGAAAATTAATTAGTTTTTAGATATTCATTTTCTTGCGGACTTATATATTTCTTTATGATCCTATATATTTAATTTTTCATATCAAATTAAATTAAATAGATCTTTTAATAAATATTTTATACATACTTTAGAAACTATATTAAATTTAATATTTTTATTAAATCACTCATCTTTTTCTAACAAGTCAATATTATTTCAATATTTTCATGACTTTTTTTAATGATAATACATGTAAAGTTAAATGACTCATATATACATTAGTTACGATTTAGGGTGATGCGGAGGCGTAAAAGATACTATTTAAAGGAAAGATAGAATTAAAAAAAATAATATTTTTAGTTGAAATATGAGAACGAGGTCACTAGGTCACCGGAGGCGTAAAAGATTGAGGGTGATGCGGTGATGACCGACGAGGTCTCCGGCTATATTTGAGTCGAACCCTCTAATCACAAATATGTATCAACACTTTATAGATATTTTGTAAACGACGATGAAGAAGAAACAAAAATCTCTAAACAATAATAATAATAATCTCATCTCAAATTCGTCAGAGGTCACAACCGCCACGCCCTCCAACGCCTTATTGCCACGTAAAACCCAATCACCCGCATGTGAGTGCTCTTATTCTGAATCGCCTAATCAAGATTTAATCAAGAAAGATAATTATAACCCACATTCCTAGTATTAATGTCAATGTGAATGTCAACGTGAAGGTGCTCATGATGAATCATTCTGCTTTTTTGCCTACAGTCCCCACTCACTATCTTTGCATCTCTATCGTCAACTGCCATGCTTCCTTACATGTTGGAGCCCTGCGGCTTCGTCTTCCATAAATATCCACTTTTTCTTCTTTAATCAATTGATATTATCGGCAACAACCAACCTCTCTTCTGCATCAGAGATGGAAGATGAGTATGCTAAACTTATCAGAAGGATGAACCCACCAAGGTATTTATTACTTAATACCCTCTTTTTCAATTTCTCAAATCGGTAATTGTTCTCTGAGACTTGTATAATTCTGGGTTCTTTTCGATTTGTAGCCTTTAAAGCTTAATGCTTGTTTTTGTTGGTTTTTTGAATCTTTATGTTCTATATTGCTTTGGGGATCCTTTAATTTGTGTGTTTTTGTTGGGATCTAAGTTGTTTATTTGGGTGTTGCAGTGTTACAATTGACAACAACTCCTCTCCGGATGCAACAATCATCCAGGTATGTTTTGTATGATCCAATTTGCTTTGATTGTATGGTGGATTAGTGGTTGTAGACAATCTTGATTCTAATTGCTCATGTTAATTAGCATGATACAGTTGGTGAATCTCATTTGGGAGCACCCTTTTTATACACTAGTCGCATCCATCCTAGACCCTACAGATAGCTTGTGCTGTGAGTAAGACTTTACTGGATATGTTCGTTTGTTTTAACAGTCTAGTTATTGTTTGGAATGTTAGGTTGAGAGTGGTAACAAGCCCGGGATTCTACTCGAAGTAGTCCAAGTTCTCACTGATTTGAATCTGGTTATCACCAAGGCTTACATCTCATCAGATGGAAGATGGTTCATGGATGGTAAGATTATCCAATACTTTTTAAACTTTTTTCTTTATATTGTTAGCAGTTAGCTCATAGTATAAGTTTCTTTTCTTTTTTTGACATTTGTGTTACAGTTTTCAACGTGAAACATCGAAATGGAACTAAAGTTAGGGATGAAGCGGTGATCAGTTATATTAAAAAGGTAAGCGACTTTCTTGCTCTCTTTTTCGCCGAATCTTTTTGTATGTGATGATGTATATGTGTTTATTAATAAGTTTGTTTTCGTGTATTTGATGTAATGTTTTGATAGATACTTGAAAGCGACGCCTTTAATGTTCCATCACTTGAAAGTTCAGTTGGGCTAAAGTCTTCTTTAGATTACACATCAATTGAACTAGCTGGGGCAGACCGACCCGGGTTGCTATCTGAAGTGTGTGCAGTTCTAGCTGATCTTAGTTGCAATGTGGTCAGTGCTGAGATATGGACCCACAATGCTCGAGCTGCAGCTGTGGTGAACGTGACTGATGATATTATGGGTTGTGCAGTTGAAGATCCAGAGAGACTTTTAACCATTAAAAATCGTCTTTTCAATGTATTCAAGGGAAACAATGACTTGAAGACTGCAAAAATGATGCTTTCACCCCCTGGCTCTATGCACCGGGAGAGAAGATTACATCAGATAATGTTTGATGATAGGGATTATGAGAAGGTTGAACAAGAAGACATTAATGGGTTGAAGGCAGAGGTGAGCGTGGTAGATTGTACTGAGAAAGATTACACAGTAATTACCATGAGATGTAAAGATCGGCCGAAGCTGCTATTTGATACTGTCTGCACCATTACAGACATGCAATATGTAGTCTATCATGGAGTAGTGTATACTGGGAAGATGGAAGCTTATCAGGCATGCTACTTAAGCACAAAAGTTCATTAACAAGTCAATTGATATGGGATTATGTTTGGAAAACTGATTAATTTTTCTTTTATGTCCTAGGAGTATTATATACGACATGTTGATGGAATTCGTATAAGCTCAGAGGCAGAGCGCATGCGAGTCATGAAGTGTCTTGAAGCAGCCATTGAGCGAAGAACATCAGAGGTATAGTTTATAAGTTATTACACATATGATACATGACTCAACTCATTAACATGTAGCGGCGGATTTTAATTTCTAAAGACTGATGCAGATTGGATGTGGTTTTTTTTATATGTAGGCACTAGAGCTAGAATTATGTGCAGAAGATCAGGTTGGACTCTTATCTGATATAACCAGGATATTCAGGGAGAACAGTTTGTGCATAAAGAGAGCAGAGATATCAACTGAAAACGGGAAAGCAAGAGACACTTTTTATGTGACAAATACGACCGGTGACAGTCCAGTGGACCCCAGGACTATTGATTCAATTCGTAATCAAATCGGGCAGCACACAGCACTTGATGTTAGATGGGACCTGAGCCCACAAAAGCCCACACGTGAAGAAACAATGATGAGTTATCTCTTTGGGCATTTTTTCAAATTTTAAATCGGTTAGATCATCCTCCTGATATCATCATCATCATGATCATCACATCATCATCCTGATTCATGTATAGCTGAACGAAGTGGATAAGAATATTGTTAATATTCAGAAATAAAAACTATAGTACATAGATGGTAGTAAAGCACAAAACTTGTAGATTTAAGCAACATACAAGGGGATTAGAGAACCTTGTGGATCTCAGTTAGCTTAATAAGACTCTCTACACAGTACATAGTTTGATGTTGAGAGTCAACTGTGATACTGATATTGGTTCATAAATTGTACTTTATATACTTGCACTACTGAACTCCATTTCAGTACACAATGTTTGTGATATCTAATAGGTATTGTATAGTTGGCATGTATATAGGTTAAATATAGATAATATTGTCAGTTGATTTCATCCCTAATTAAATGGGATTTCCTGTGTATATATGTAACCGATTTGGTGATAGTGAGAGGCAAGCAAATTATACCAATTATCCCCTTCTACATGGTATCAGAGGCCTAACCGCCGCCGCCCACCCTCTCTTCTTCATCATCTCTCTTTCACTCGCCGGCGGTACCCTCTCGATCCTACCCACCAACAATGGAATCGAAACTTCACCCCGCAATCACTGTTTCCAACATACGGCATGCTGTCCCGATCGTTCTCGATAACAAGACTGGCCAATACACATCGTGGTCGGAATTATTCAAGATCCATTGCCGTGCATATCAGGTTTACGATCACCTATTGCCAAAACCCACCCCTACTGCCTCCTCCGCGTCCAAGGAAAAAAAACAGCCGAAGAAACCACAGCTGCCCTTGCTGTTGTCGACCTTTGGGATTGGTTAGATGCCATAGTCCTTCAATGGATCTATGGCACCATCTCTCTTGACCTAATCAACACCATCCTCAAACCCAACACGACTGCACATGAAGCTTGGACCACCCTTGAAACATTATTCCAAGATAACAAATCATCCAGAGCCATCTACCTTACCCAGAAACTCAATAATACCTGCCTCGATAACTTTGAAAACATGGCAGCCTATTGTCAAGAGGTCAAGGTCATATGCGATCAACTTGCTAATGTCGAGGCGCCACTAACGGATGCGAAGATGGTTCTACAACTTGTTAACGGGTTAAATGAACAATACGAAGAGATTGCTATGTTGATTTCCAACCTTCAACCGCTTCCCTCATTCCACGAGGCACGTTCAAAGCTTATGCGGCAATATGATCGAAAGACGAACATGACCTTACATGCATCATAGAATGCGGGAGCCGCCCTTCACGCTACAACCTCTCAAAAACCCGACGCCCAAGCCCCTCGGTCGGACCAGCGGTCCACTCCTGACGCATCGGCTGACCGCGGTAGGGGTAGAGGTAGGTCTCGTGGTAGGGGCCGTGGTCGTTTTGGTGGTTGAGGACCACCTAACCGCACCTATTCACAGCCTCCAAATCCATTCAACTCGGTTGAAGGTCAATGGGTTTTCCAGCCCTCATGGGGCCACGGTTCACATGCAAATCAATGGTCCAATCAACCACCGTGCCCATATCCAACCACCCCTCGGTCCACTGGTAGTCAATCTCCGGGTATCCTAGGCCCACGACCGAATCAGGCGTTTGCAGAGGGTTACACCCGACCGACATTGACCAGGCCTTATACACAATGTCACTCAATCCACCGGATACTTCATGGGCTATGGACAGCGAAGCAACCACCCACATGACAAACCAGCCAGGTAACTTCACGTCTTACTTTAATAATGGCATTCATCGTAATATTATCGTTGGAAATGGGACCACTGTTCCGGTTCTTGGACAATGCAATCAAACCTTACCTCCACCGTTTCCGCCACTTAAATTAACCAACGTCCTTTATGCACCCAATGTAATCCATAATCTTTTATCTGTTAGACGTTTAATCACAGATAATTGGGTTATGTTAAATGTGACCCTTTTGGTTTTACTGTAAAGGACCTCAAGACGTGGACCCGTATCCTCCGATTCAACAGTACGGTGATTTGTATCTCCTAAAGCCACAAATGCTCTAAAAAAATCAAGTCTCCATCTGCAAATGTGGCGATCTCACAAACACTGTGGCATCAACGTCTTGGCCACCCTGGCTCATGTCCTTTGCAATCTCTCAAAAAGTCTTCTTTTATTTCTTTTTCTAAGTCTAATAAATGTGTCTGCGAACCGTGTGGTTTTAGGAAAAGTGTCAAACTTTTTTTTATTAGTTCATGTCATCGTACTTATTTGCCTATTGAAATCGTTCATAGTGACCTTTGGACCTCACCGATCTTGAGTTTCGGGGGTCACCGCTACTATATTTTATTTATTGATGATTTTTTTATTTTATATGGACATTCTCGGTTAGTAGGAAATCACAGGTTTTCTCCACTTTTCAACAATTTTATAACTTGATTGGCACACAATTTGATAAACACATTAAACAATTAAATGCGATAACAGCAAAGAATACATCAATAATCAATTTACTCAATTCTTTAATCAACACGGTATGACGTTCCGTCTATCGTGTCCTCATACCTCCTCACAAAATGATAGGGCCGAACGCAAAATCAGCACTATCAATAACATGGTTCGCACTCTTCTTGCAAAATCCAACCTACCAAACACCTATTGGCACTATGCTCTTGAAACAACAACCTACCTTTCAAACATCCTACCCAACAAACCAAATAACCTCAACAACCCAACCACAGTTCTATATAACCGTCAACCATCATACACTCATCTTCGAGTGTTTGGTTGCCTATGCTACCCACTCAAACCATCCACCATGATACATAAACTTGAACACCGGTCAAGCGCATGCGTCTTC
>BJCM01272076.1:0-17932 GCA_018326385.1 Flaveria bidentis | reverse complement strand
CATGTACACACTCGTCTATACATGGGGAGCAAAAGCCCCATGATTGTAAGCGTTAACAAAATCAAACAGATGTTGAATTCGATTAAAGATGATTCTAGGGTTTATGCAATTTGGGGAATTCATTGGGATTATGTTTTTAACATTTTAAAACTAAAATCTTGTACGGTCAAGGCCTTTAGTTCACTGGTTAAGATGCTTGCCTCACACACATGAGGTCCCGGGTTCGAACCCGGGCACCATCATGTAAATTTTTTTAGGGGTTTTAGCCCAAAAATAAATTTCAGAAAATTTATAAAAATTATACTAATTTCATTTAAAAACTTCAAATATTTTTAAAATCACTTAACTAATTTTCTGGAAATTTATTTCTTATAATATTTTGATTAATTATTTTTAAACAAATGATATAACTAGTTCAATTTTTTTATAAAATAGATTTTAAATATTGTTTAACTTATTAAATCAATATTTGTTCAAATAACAAGTATATATTATTGTTTAAAATGGGAGTTATTTTAAAAGTTTGTTAAACTATATTTAGACTTTGTTACAAACTATTTTATTTTATTTCTTAGTATTAAAATGATTAAATAATATATTGACTCAAAACATAATCAAAATTTACCATGTTAGTTGGATCTAATTATTAACATCCCAAATTCCACTTAAAACCCTAGTTCTCATTAAAACGTTAAACTTATTATAATTAAACTTTAACCTTGTAAATATATATATAATTTTAGGTGCCTTGTGAAGAACTACATTAGATCACTGCTTATTACATTTCTTATTTAATCGTCATTCTATACTTATTTGATCAAGCGAGTATTTCTATACCCTTTTTTCATATTTTTACACTTTGGGGTGAAACATGTTACTTTATAAACATTGCACTTGTAAACGTTTGATTCTTGTAAACTTATGGCAATTTACTTGTGTGTTGTGGTTAGTTGAACTTTGTAGCTACCATGTAATGTCGAATTATATGTACAATCATTAACTATTACTAGCCTGGCGACGTCATAGATCTATGGGCCAAAAAAGCCTGCTTGGTTGATCCAAGTACACTTAGCTAATCGTATATGCTTGTAAACGTTTGAGACTTGTAAAACTTTATTAAGGTTTGATTGTGCATTCTGTCTTACATCCCTAGTTTACTTTGTTCTCTAACTTACAACATGAATTGCCATCTTTTATATACTTATGTATTGCAAACTATGGAAATCTTACCAACATTATTGTTGACCTTTTATTTTTAACATGTTTCAGGAAATACTCAAGCTTGATCGTCACTTTTGAAGTTGATCACACCTAGGAATGAACCTATTTAATTAAATGAATGAGCTTGTTATATTTCTTATTATGTCTTCTTTATTTGAGACTTATGTTTGTAATGTACCTTTGAAACTTATGAATAATATATATGGATTTAATAATAGCGTTATGTGGCTGTGAACGATCTTAACTCTCACTCCTCGACATTTCCGCCGTCAAGGTTGGGGTGTGACAAGATCTTTACTTCCAATTTTGATGTCCTAAACTTTGCAAGATTTATGAAAGTGTTGTGCCTGTCCACGAGCAAGGTGAGGGTTGAGTTAGAGGGGTGAATTGGGTCATTGGGAGTAGGATGTCATCTAAATCACCACCATAGGTCACTATCACCACCACCGCTCATAATCACCACATTAGTCACAATCACGACCATTTTATAGATGGCTTTCAAATTAGTAGGAGGAGACATGATTCGATGGGGGTTCGATGGTTTCAGGCAGAAAGAATGGGGCTTGTGGGAATAAATTGGCTTAGGGTGTGATAGTGGTGATGATGGTGTGAAGAGATGAAGATGATGGTGGTATGGTGGTGATGGTGATGATTGCGCGAAAAATGGTCGGAGGGTGGTCGGAAAACAATGCTGAAAGGGGGTGATCGATTGGTGGGGTAATTGTTTAGTTTTGTGTTTGTTTTTTATATTAAATAAGGTGGGTCCCACTATTAATATTGTTTTGAGTAATTTATTTTAAAGGTAAGGGTACATTCGTCATTTTTCATACACTTAACTAATCAAATTAACTTTTGTTAGTGCTAGGGACTGTCGATGTGTAGAGTATGCATAGTTCAGGCCCACATCTGTAATTTATTAAAAGTAAAGATTAAAGTTACAATTTAGACATACCCCAGGGATCATCCGTGTAATTTACTATACATTTAAAAAAAAAATCACAACCTTTTCTTATTATTAAAATGTAACAGTTATAGAAGGTTGCCTAAAGCCAGCCCATAGCCCAAAAATAACAGGCTATTTTTGGAAATAAAATGGACTGAGCCTCGTCAAAGGCCATTGGGTAAATGGTCCGAGGTGTGGGCCGTGGCTAGGTGTGGTGTAAGCCGTAAGGTATCATCTTCTCAATGGTTTTGTTGTTTCATGTGCTTTCGCCAAAAATGGCAATTCGTCTTGTAAGAGCATCACAATTGATTTTTTAATCGAAAAATATACGACCCTGCTTCGAAATATAGGTGTTATCTTAATCCGGTCCATCTACCACACCCCCAACCCTTTCAGAAGGAAACTCATTGCTGAGAAAACTTCCTTGCTTAACTCTGAGTATTTTTTGTTTAGAGTGAGACTTGAACCCATGACATCTCTTTTTATTTACATGTCATGTGTGTCTCACCTTAAATAGTTAGGCTAAGGATCATTGGTACAATTGATTTTTTTATTATCAATCTTGTAATAACATAAAATTAGTATTTTTTTCCTTTTTTAATTAAATTATACTTTTTATACATTTATTATTACATGTGCTATCTCATTCACTTATAACTATTTTTTAAAAATATTAAAAAATTTAGTGTTGGACGTGTTTCCTCAAATATACAGTTAAACAATAATATGTTCTCTCACAATCACTCACAAGCATTTCCTATAACACGGGAAACACACTCACATATTTATAAAGAATCTACTATTAATGTCGGACCTCGGCCATTTGGAATCATTGCAGGGGACGTTGAAAGAACTTTGTCAAATAATATGTTATTCCGCTAGATATGTATCAATTCATGTTTTTGTGGGATATAAGCTTGACTCCCAGTCCTCTCTACCAGCCTGGTGTCCTTTGTTGATATCGCGTTAATTAAAGACCAACAAAAAAATTGTTAATATAAGTTTTTCACGTCGCTTCTTTCTAAAAAAATAATACAAAGTTTTACTTCTGTGTGCACTAAAATACCATTGAAAAAAGAAATCACAATCTATTCTCACACCCTAATCATATCATTATACTCTTGCCACAATGCTATACATAGGTAAAATAGCTTAAGGTTGACATTTTTCATGTATAATTAACCTGTAACTTTGTTTTCTTGCATTAAGTTGTATAACAGTGTCATTGTTAGAGACATGATAGGACCTACATACATATAGATTACACCAGTAATTCATATATGTTATACTGCACCTAACCATCGTTTACATATATGTTCATTGTGTATCCAACACTTGAGTGATACCGCTTATCAAACATTAAAAAAAAAAGTAATATTGGTCAATGATTTATAAGATACCATTCAAGTGATGTGGCCCTAGCTTTATTCTTCATAATATCTATGCCGTTGAAGGAAACCATTAATTATTCATCTTCATCATCATATATTTGACCGAATTGAACAAGAATATATATGATAATATGTTTGAACTTTTCCAGAAGGAGACCGATCTTGGCTGACAATGTTTAGAAGATTCGAATCCAAAAGATGAGGATAAACACATAAATATAAATCAGCTGGCCGGGGTGATATGAGTGGCAAAAACAATGATTTGAAGTCTTGAGTCCTTTTTATCTTAAAAGCTTCAAAAAATGTCAATTATTGGTTCTCGGAGACCATGCAAAAGCTCTTTTCCTTCTTCAATCGCCTTCACAAACCTACTTTCATTTCACATTCTAATAACATCGATCATCTAAATTTATATAAAAGTAAACGGACACCACTCATTCCCTAAACTTTACTTTGGATATTATTTTTATTTGATTTAGAAAGTCGTGAATCAAATTGTTATATTCCATTTGTTTTTTTTGTTTTCCCTACGTTGTCTATTTCCTTTTATTTAAAAATATAATAATGAAAGATTCATAGATTTTATAATAAAATGGAAATATAAAAGATTTTTAAAAAAATAAAATAATTTGACTTATAAAACTAGGCTCTGGGATGATGGAGTTCGGATCCAATAGGGGACATGATCCATCCCTTTGAGACGTCCATTCTTTACTTATGAGTGCCAAAACTCTAGACGCAACCCAGAATATACGCTTTTCAAAGGTATCATTTTTTGTCATGTTTCTCTGTTCAACCAATCCAGGTATGTTTTTTTTAAACTGCTAGTTAGATGTTAAAAATTAGTAACATCTAGTTAGTAACAATTTATCGCTGCTAATGTTCGAATCTTAGACCTAAAAAAAACAAAACCTTTCACCTTCTTCTTGAACCACTAGACCAAAAGATCATTAACCCCAATCCAGATATGTGATGGCTAGCTTTTGGATTAGCTCCTTATCAATAGGATACAATTTTATAAGATGCATAGGTTACCAAAATCCGTCCGAATTGAAAACATAAGATTGCGTAACACACAAATGCTTTTTGTTTGTTCTAATTAACGACGTTTGAAACCACCTTAATATTAAGTGAGCATTCCTAAGACGAGATGCCAATCTTTTATATTAATTTGATATTTTAGGTCTGATTCACTCATGAACAGTATTGATAAGAAAACTAATCACTGTAATATAAAACTATTAAATTTCAGATTTGAACGTGAGACCTAAAAGATATCATGTTCAAACCATTAACCCATGTTATAATCGGAAAAAAATATACCAACTTCACATAAATTATTTTCGTATGGATGTTGATTTGTTACGAAATCAAATACGCACAGCTCACTTCCCTTTATTTGTTGACTGTTGTCATAACAAAAGAAAATTAATAGTATATTGAAATAAAGATGTTGGCTGCTTTTGAGATGTGATGATGAAATGAAATAATGGTCACAAAGTAGATTATACCAACCCACTTAAAACACGAACTGCCCTTTTGAAACCCGATGTTTAACAAACGAAGGGAGCCAGTGACATACTTCCGATTTGATGTGCGAATTTTTAAAAAGGTATAGGTTGAAAGTACATGTCTCCTTTAAAGATAAAGCATTTTTATTAATCATATATGTATATTTTGTTATTCAAGATTTCAAACGGGCACTTTTATTCTTTATGAAAGGAAACCTGTCAAACGTGTGTATGTAATTCTGATTAGGTTAAAACAAAGAACCTCAAATTAAATAAAAAATTCTATACAATATATAGTAACTATAGATGAAATAGAATACAAGTAAACTACTAGTTTTGTCAATTAATATGGTTTATTATATTAGCAATTCAATATTTTTAAACTTCATATCACTTTCACTCTAGCTACCAACAATGTTTGTATAGTTCTATAAAATAATATAAAAAACTATATAATGACCTTGTACTAAAATTTTCTTACTAGTTAATACTTTTGTTGAAATTATTAATTGAGTAAAAAACCCCTCTCCCACTCTCTCTCTCTCTCTCTCTCTCTCTCTCTCTCTCTCTCTCTCTCTAGGTATTCCAACAACCACAACCACCATCGTCATTCCTCTATTCCTAACATCAATTTCAAAGTCAAAACCCTACCAAGGTTTCAAAAACCAATATTGTAAAAGGAATATGTGAAACCACAGATCTGGATAAGGAAGGAAGGTAAGGAGGTATTTTGTGAAATCACAGAGATAATTAGTTTATAATCCAGAGGTGTTCCTATGTTGCGGGTTGATTTGAGAATTGAGAGAGGTTTTTTCCTTAAATTCTTGGGTGACAAGTGATCAGGTAGAGGACGTACGGCTATGATAGTTGTCCTCCGACATAAGGTTAACATTGTCATTGTCCGTAGCACTGATCATGGTTGTCCCTTAGGGTTTCAAATTTGATATGTGGCTTTATTCGGAAGATATTCATTATAATACAAACCCAATTGTTTTTACCCAATAAACTAAATACATTAATAATCGTACAAGCATTAACAATTAAACATTAGTTCAATATTAAACAGGACAATATATTATTCCAACCAGATATTTGACATTCCTTCATCATATCCACGTTCATAATTACAATCATTATGGAGTATATATGAAGACAACATCCAACAAAAACATTCACTTCATGACTAGCTACCACTCAGACTGAAACCTCATACTAAAGTAGAAACTAAAGTTAAAACAAAAGTACAAGATTATTAAAAGAAAAACATAAGCTTCATTTAATACCTATAATCTAGAAGCATAAAGAACCTGACCTCATAATAGACTCTAGTCTTTTCACTACATCCCTTGCATATGGTCGTGCAGCTATATCATGAGCAGTGCACTGCAAGGCAAGATGCATGGTCTCCACAATCTGATTAGGGTTTTTCGACGCTTGTACCTTAAGTAATGGATCCACCCATGTCTCGAGGTGACAATCCGAGTAGCAATATCGCGCCCACTCAACTAGATTTTCGTGCAAACCGATCTCGGCATCAACAAGAGTTTTTCCTGTAAGTAGCTCGATTAGGATGAGGCCGAATCCATAAATGTCACTGCTCTCGGTTACCTCTTTCGTCTCTTTTGTCTCTGCAATATAAGGCAAGTTAAGTTAATTTCTAGCTGACACCCAAATACAAGAGAAAAATAACACATAAACCACTACTACACAAAATTAAACTTATTTAGTCATAGCCTCATTGGTTGTTAAGATATAAAATTAATTATACAGAATATGCAAGTAAAATATGGCACCACTTTTTAAGTAAACTTTCAGCTTAAAATATATTATTTCCCACGATCATTATTCAGAATAAACTATTTGTTTTATTTGTGGGGACATGATTCTGAATTTATATCTTGTTTTTGTTGAATGATGTTTTAAGGTGCTTAAGAGATAATTAAGCAATTATTATTAAACTGAGGAACGAGTGAAAACTTCATTATGATTTATCATTGTTGTATTACTTATGATATTTATTTTATCCATACCCTTGAATTACTTTTATTTATCATCAAAATACATCGTCTTGGATTTCCTAGAGGATATTTTCACATCTTTGTAGTAGTTTCTTAATAGGAAATGTACACGTTGACTATTATATTTGGTGAGAAGTGTAAATTAATATAACTAAAGAACAATTAATGATTTCTAAATGCTAAGAATATAATATGTCTATTTTGTATTTTAAATTAACATCTTATTAATGTTTATATTATATAAGTCATGCATGTATTCGGAAAATTGAATAATGTCTTCAAGTTCTTTATTTGAAAGGGAGAGGAGGGATGAAAAACAATCTCTCTTTTCTCTATTATTGTGTACAGTTGTAAAAGCAAAAAGGAAACAAATTCATGATGTTTTTGTTGGGGCTTTGTCTACCTTGTTTAATTCATGTATGCATGGGTTACTGCCAAAGCTTTAATTTAATAGAATTGATTTTGTAAAAGTGCTTATAACAATTTATAACTGAAATCTGAAAATATACTTTTTTTCCTGTTAACTTTAGTTATTTAAACATAAAACCACGAATAGACAAACTAATTGGTTTTAATGAGTGCTTATAGTGTTATATTTAATTTAAAAAATCAATGCATGTGAATGAATATGATATTATTGGAAGTGAGTAATCAAGGCTAGCTAGGGCTGTGAAGAGAATAAAAAATCTAATTGTATATCTAATTGTGAATTCGGGTTTTGGTACGCTTACTAGCTGTATGCGATTTATGAATCTGGTTATCGATTATGTAAACTTATTAATTTAATCAAATTCTACTGTAGTTAAATTGTTAAACCGATTGAATTCCGTTTTGCTTAGACATGATTGCAATTCAGTTTAGTTTGGTTAACAAATAAGTTGAATAAAACTTTATAACTCCGAATTGTTTAACACCCGTAATATTAACATTTACCTGGTGCAACGTAGGCTGAAGAAACCAAACACTTGGTGATGTCGTGAACCATCAACCCCGGAGGACTCACCTTAACACAGGCCTCATCTTTCCCATCAACCACCGTAATATTTTCCGGTGAAACATTACCAACAACGACACTTGCCGCGGGCGAGCAACTCCTATGCAAATATCGTAGCGCTTTCGCGATACCGATCGCAACTTTTCCTCTTTTTTCCCAACTTAACTCTCCCACAACTTCACTCAGCTTCTTCCCTGCAACATGTTCATGGACCATAATCAACCTTCCTTTTGCAGACCTGCAAATAGCCATTAATTTCACTATATTTGGATGACGAATCTTGCCCAAATCATTGAGATCGAATGCCCCATTGTTATCCAGATTGATCCCATTGAATTCCACGACGAAATAGTTCATGTCTTTCGTTGTGATCACATTCTTGTGTTCGTTCACAGCTTTCAGAATTTCATCAATCGCCATGGCTTTTGAAGCTTTCTGACCGTAAAACATCAACTCCCATTCGCCACCATCGTTTAATTCCCTTTCAGTTATCGTCTTCACCTCATGAACACCTTTATTTCTTCTTTTCACATACAAGAAACCCATAATAACCATAGCAGCAAACGTGACAACACCTAAAGCTACGCCGGAAAGCCACCAATTGGAGGTTTTAATTCCGGTGCATGGTGGTAGATGGGTGGCGGAGCCACCACCACATAGGTGGTTTCCGACCACCGCCGATAAATTGATCGCCGTAAACACTCCGGTGGACGGTAATTCACCATGGAAAAAGTTGTGTGATATGTTAACTTCAACAAGTGATTCAACATTCCCTAAGGTTTCTGGGATCTGGCCGCAGAGTTGGTTCATCGACAAATCAATACTACCAATCACAGGCAATCTTGAAAGGGTCTCCGGGATACCTCCGGTGAGATGATTGTCACTTAAGTTGATCGTCACTAGCTTTCTGCAAGACGATAATTCGTTGGGTATGATTCCGGTGAGCTTATTCCGGCCTAATTTCAACTCCATTAACTCCGGGAACCTTCCGAAGCTCGCCGGAATGTTGCCGGAGAATTCATTTTCCGACAAGTCCAAATTCTCAAGCTTGTTGCTACCAAAAGACTCCGGCAACTCACCTTTAAATCTGTTTCTTGACAATCTAAGCATTTGCAGCTTCGGCATATTCCATCTCCGGCGGTTTATCTCACCGGAGAGATTGTTCGCCGACAAATCAAGAAAGTAAACAACCGGTAGTTCAGTGAACTCCGGTGACAACTCACCGGAGATTCTATTGTGTTGAAGACGAACCCTTTGTAAGCTTCTGCAATGGGTTAAACTCTTAGGGATTTCCCCTACAATGGAGTTGGAGAATAAGATGAGCTTTTGAAGATGACCGGAGTTACAAAGATTTTCAGGGATTTTCCCGGTGAGATTGTTGGTTGAAAGGTCTAATATTGTAAGGTTATTGTACTTCCCAATATCCTCAGGTATCTCACCTGAAAACTTATTAGACCATAGTTGAAGAACTTGAAGATGATGCAAATAACTCAAAGATTTAGGTATTTTTCCATGAAATTGATTGGAAAACAAGTGTAGGACTTCTAAATCTTTTAACTGTGAAACAAGCTCAGGAATCTCACCTGAAAGAAGATTATCACTAACATCAAGAGACTTTAACTTCTTGAGATTAAAGATTGTTGTAGGAAGTGAACCCTTGAGCTTGTTGAAGTACAAGAAAAGATAGTTAAGTTGGGTGAGATTACCAATTGAAGGTGGGATTTCACCGGTGAGATTGTTGAAAGCTAGATTGAGGTGATTCAAGAAGGGTAGCTCACCGATTTCGGTAGGAATTTGACCCGATAGATTGTTGTAACCTAAGTAGATAAACTTCAGGTTTTTCATAAACCCTAATTCAGATGGTACTTCACCTACAAGTTGGTTTGATGCCAAAGTTAAATCTTTTAACTTTGTTAGATTTGATAGAGACTTAGGAATCTGCCCAACTAAAGCATTTCCTCCAAGATCAAGGTATTGTAGCTCTGAGAAGAATCCGATTTCCTCCGGAATGGAATCAGAAAGAAAGTTATTTGACAAATCTAACTTCACAAGATTAGGAAGTGAACCTTTAGGAATGGAACCTGTTAGATTGTTGTTGCTTAAGTTGAGGTGAACAAGTGAAGAGCAAGAGAATATGTTCTCCGAGATCTGACCAGAGAACTGATTGTTGGAAAGATCAATTCTTTCCACATGCAGGATCTGGAACAGTGTTTCCGAGATCCTGCCAGATAAATTCTTCCCCGAAAGATTGATTTCGGTGACATGGGTGGAACCAGAATCACATGAAACACCATTCCAGCTACACAAAGATGAAGAGTTGTTGTTGTTCCAGTTGGAGAGGAAAGACAAAGGATCAACAATGGAAGCTTTAGTGGATAAAAGCAACTCACGCTCATTGTAATCTCCATATCCATCACAAGTGTTATTCCATGAGAAGAATAAAAACAAGAACATGAAGCATACTTCATGTGCAATATCTTTAACTCTTGTCTTCATTGTATAATTGGAACCTGAATGATCAGAACTGCAATAGGTGTAAAAGATGGGACTCCACTAGCTACTTGAATTAAGCAACAGTTTGATCAATCACTTTCTGTCATCATAATGAAAAACCATGTTAAACTAAGTCGTTGGATCCAGTGATTGATAATGTATTTAATATTAAAAGTAGAAGTGCTCAAAGGCACACATACTGCAATGATTGTGAGCCATGCATCAAGTTAATTTAATACACAAAAAAGGATAATTCAAGTGGTACAACCCAAAACATCCTTTAGAATTAAGAACATGAAATTAATCTTACTTTCTAAGGTTTTGAAAATTGCAACAACAATAACAGAAGTTGGTTCAATTAGTAAACAACATTTCATACACCATAGTCACCAAAAAAATATCCTAAATTCTTAATTTCTAGTGAATATATATACATCCTATATATCCTCAATACTAGAAAAAAGTTATGAACATCTCATGCATACCAATAATTATGATATTAATATGTAATGATCAAACAATCAATAAATAGCTTTTAACTCAAGTAAAAGCTTTTTATAGCTATCTCAAAAATAGAACATTTTTCATGCAAGATGAAGCATATAGCGCTACCTATATAGGAGTTTTCTTCTGAAAGTTTTTTTTTATAAAAATAATAGATAGAAGAAATTAGATTTTTAATATAAATAGCATATACATACATATAATATACCTGTACACACACATGTACTTAACGTATCTTTTTTTAGTTTTCTAGATATATTACTACATCATATAAGCATCATATTTAGTCCACCTTAAACTTTTCTTAGTAATAGCTAGATCATAAGTCAATTCCACAAAAAGAATATTGAAAGTACGTGCCATGGACCTAAAAGAGACCGAAACTATTCGTGTCGATCCCTATATATAAAGCAAAAATAATTGCTATATATTTAAATTATCACTGATTGTGCAAGCTAATAAAATTTGGGAATCCAAATCAATAATCCCGATCTACGTACAATAAGCATGAACACATGATGTCGTTCCGTGTCATATGCCACTTGAAAGTTACTTGTCCGGTGCAAAATGTGAAGTTTATAAGCAAAGGGTTTCTCATAGTAAAAATTGTATATTGTATATAAAAGAAAGATTATTGTTGTAACCCAGGACAACAGGGGTAGCAATTTACCATAAGCGAACACATGATATTGTTCCTCATCATAACCTCTTGAAGGTTACTAGTCCAGTGCAAGATGTGAAGTTACGAGCAACGGTTTCTCATGGTAAATATATAAATAAGATTGATGTTGCAATCCAGGACAAAATTAAGGTGTAGCAATTTACCAATACATACTACATATAGATGGATGCATAAAGAAACACAAAATATTCTATAACCTAAGAGATTTAAAACGTACCAAAATATAAGGATTAAAGACTTTAAAGATCAAGATACACGAGTATGATCAAGAACCCGAAGAAACTAATTAACGAATCGTGTGCAGAGAGGGGATGATGCATGTGATTTGTGGGTTGAGGTTGAAGGTGTTTAGTGTATATATAGAGCCACGAGTTACAAGTAAAGGAGTCAAGGGGATGAGAAAATTGGTATAATTACCAAAGTGGACATTTGGACTTTGTGTTTGAACAACGCAAAGAGTTGAAAGGAGGGCAAAAAGCAAAAGGACAGATGTGGGGGAAAGTTTAAAGATTTTTTGTCGGAATTATAAGATCAAAATGCTCTTTTGACTGAATTTGGAAAGTGAGAAAAGGCACCCTTTGAAACGTTGTAAAGTACTTTTGTTTGGTTTCTTTTTTAGTTTCTTAGATTGAATTATCGAACTTAAAATCATCATAATTAGATGTTGCATGACAGATTTCTCAACGGAACACTTTCAAATGTCATAACTTGATCATGTACAATAATATAAATCATTCATTTTCACATCAAAGTATAAATATTGTCACTTATTTTTTTTCGCAGCATTAATTAAACCCTTTTTTTAGAAAGCATCAAGTTATAGATATAACCAAAATTAAAATATTGATCAAGGAGAATAGAGAATAGAAAACATGAAACTAACATTGACTTTTTACCATTGTAGGTTAAACTTGATTGTAGTTTAAAGACAGGTGCAAGGTAACACATCATGGGGCTAAATTTGCAGTTTTGCGTGGATGGGTCGAGTCACAAGGAGTTTTAATTTAGTCACATGTTTTTCATTGTTTGAATGTATTATTTGCTATGTTTATTGAATCAAAATAGTATGTAGATTTTTCCTTGATTTATGCTTCATTAAGTCCGTATTTTATATAGGTTGTTTTAACCGGTTAAGCTATGTAGTAGTAAACAATTCTCTCCACTTTATCAATTTTAAAATTTCAATTCATGTTTCTATATGTGGTTATTGACAAAAACATGGTGAGCCAACAATTAGTATCGGTGCCCTAGCCTCATACCTTGAGTTTATAGAATATGGAAGGTTTATCATACTGTAAACAACATCAGCGGTTAATCACATGTGATAGAAAAACAATTAGTGTCGGTGCCCTAGCCTCATTACCATGAGTTTATAGAATATGGAAGGTTTATCACACTGTAAACAACATCGGCGTCTAATCACATGTGATAGAAAGCAGCCGAGAAATAGAGTGAAAGAAAGTAGTAAGGTTGATCGTATGTTATGGTATATATTTATAGTATATATGATGCTTTCCATTGTTTGAATGAATCATGTTTTTTGCTATGTTCGTTAAGTCTAATGGGTAGAACTTTTCCTTGTTTTATGCTTCATTTATGTATGTTGTTTTGGTCATGAACGGATTGTGTCTTGTACTAGTAGATCTATCTTAAGAATGTCATGAAACAAAATCCCAAGTCATGAGAGGTGAAACATACACCTTTTTTATATTACTATGATTTTTGTACTTAAGAATCTCATGAAATAATACGGGTTGGCGGGATTCGTGGGCAATGCTTTGAGATCAGGTGCAAGGGGCGGTAACTCTTGATAGGCTCAAGGTGCAGAGCCCCTAGATGGGTCGAGCGGACCTGGCTTTAGAACTTCATTAAAAATTCATTAGAATTTAATTCTTACGGAATTTACTTCTTACGGAATTTACATGTGAAATTTAGATCTAAAGGTTGGCACATTTTTGTGTTAGCTTGAATTCAAAAGATAACCGTCAAAAGATAGTTTCTTGCCCCAACCCACGAATAAGAATTTTGGTTTTGTTAACTCTTTTGGTTCACGACTTTATCAAAGAATGATCATACTTATTTTTGATTTATCTTAGATAGACCAAAAACAAGTATAAGGATGAGTTTCATCTAGTTGAGATATTTAGATGAACTACTTTAAATACTCATTTGACTGTTTTTTTCAATTTCTCTTTTATCACTTTGTTCCACTGATGCATTCACATATTTCACTCATATTTTAAAGGCTTCCGATCGTATTTCAAGGGTTTTCAACTATGTTTTGCGGACAAACGTTTTTGTTTACAGGCTTTGAGGTTGGATGTTCGCATTTGGACACATGACATATATTTATCGAGAAAAGGTTAGATTGCTGGGCGACTACAATATTTTAGGTTCGTTAACGTGGGTATTAGAAAGGGACATATTAGAGAATGAATATTTCAAAGAGACATGAGATCGAACATTTTTTGTCAAAGAAAAAAAAAGAGAATTTTCCCTATATATAGTTAGTTTACATATATTTTATTTGGGTTATGATAAGTGTGGTATGTATTTGAGAATGGAAAGGGTTAACACACATTGGAGAGGAAAAAGGGAGATAGCTTTTGTGTTAATAATAACAATAATAATGGATAATGGATGCTCAGCTCGTGCATATCCTCCATCCATCTTCAATTCTTGGTGGGGACTGCAACAAGTAAAGGAAAGGAAAGGAAAGAAGAATATACAGCGTCTAGTCTCTGTCACTTGCTAGCATGCTTTCCATATTCTCCATTTTCTAGGGTTTTTCGCCCTTCCCTTTTGCCCCACGCTTTTGAAAAATGTTGCAGTTTTAACCGGTTTTAAAATCTTCTAATCTACTTATGTGTAATGTTTTACGCTTGGTCAAGAAAGAGGACGTCACAATATATAAGATGTAATGTCCGTACGTGACCACACTAATATTCACGTTTGTTTGTTTCGCATCACCCACACTCACTTTCTTACAAGAATATAACATATGGTCAGCAAATGAACTTTTATTTATTATTATAAATGGAGTGATGTTTCATACGTCTCTAATGGTTTTCCTTTGAATTCGTTAAAAATTTAATGTAAAAGTTCAAAATGAATGTTAATTTGGTTTCTATAGCTGAGTTTCTGACTCAGTTATGATCATATACAAATGAGATACTAAAATAATTTAACCATGTGCGTCCAACAAACAACGTAAAAACACGTCATGAAGGAACATGAAACAAAAACCCCATGTAAGGGTTCATGACACCTTGTTGTACGCACAATCTTATCTCCGATTTGAAAATAGAAAGTTATATATATAAATACTTACTCGATTCAAGAATAAAACTCCTTAAATTAATTAGTATAATTTTTTTACAAAATAATTAATTAAATATATAATTTTTTTATTTACACTAAAAAAGAAGTAACTAAGCCATGATACTTGTTAAAAAGTATAACTAAAAAATTATCACCCCTCATGGATGGCAAGGGCATCTCAATAGGTTTAGACGTCATAAACTAACCAAAAATACAAAGTCTATTCAAATTTGATATCACAAACTCTCATCCTTTATTCAGACCGGGGATAAAGTTTAAGAAAATATTGAAATTTCTGTTAAAGTTTTTAGGCAAATATTTTTATATTAAATTAGCTTTTGAAACATTTTTAGATGCAAGCTCTTTAATAAAAATTAATTTCTTTTGCCAAATTTTCAAAGGACAAACTGACCGTATAATCACATTTCATTTACGATGTCATACAACTTGTATAATAGGTAGAACTGGATTTGGGGAGTTAGAGAGTTGATGTTGTAAAAAAAACAAAGTCTCTTTCAAGAAAGATGACTTGCATTTCTAAGAGCATTTACAATCCGTTTGGTATATGTATGTGAGTGTAATCCTTAAATTATATAAAATGGTTATGAGTAGTTGTGAATGATGAAGAGAGAAATGTTACTATTCAATTTATAAATTTAAAGAATTACTGTTCAACTATTTTAAATTTTTTAATATTTTAAAAGTTGTTGTGAGTGTAGGAGAGAGAAAAAATAATGATGAAGGTATAAAAAATATTATTTAATTAAAAAAGATAAGAGGAAAAATTATATTTTTAGTATAATTATATGAATAAATATAAAAATAGATTGTGAATGTTTTAACAACAAATTCATTTCATCCTTTTATAGGTCATATATTAGGTCAAATATGACATTATTATTATTTATTCCTCTTCAAATATTTAAGCTTCTTGGTGATGTTTGATTGTTTGTTAAATAATACATATATTAATTAGCAACGTACCTTACCTAAAGTAAATAATAATAATTGGTTGGGATCTCCTGAAGGTTAATCAAGACTACTACTATATGAATGCCACTTGGTTATTTAATTTCATTTGTTAGTTTTTTTTATTTTCTTGAAATTTGTGTGTGTTTGAAATAGTAAACAAGTTGATCTCCAAGTTTACTGGTAGTGCGTGTGGCAACCCTTTACGGCCATCCGAGTTTGAGTCTACGCCTCTCTCTTCTAGCTAGAGCCTTTGTTTTTTCTCCTTGAAAACTTAAAAACAATATAAGTTAAATAATATGTTGTTGTATTAACTTACAAGACGGTTGCACAACGAAGCTAGTTAAGGCTTTGGCGATCCTTTCGGCATGCACAGGTTCAAGTCACAGCGTGACGGGTTTTTGCCATTTTTTCTCACATTTGTTTCCCTTTTCTTTCGGGAACCTTTTTGTTATTATTATTTTTTGTGTAAGATGATATACATTAGAGTAAATTATAAATTTTATTCTTTAAGTATACCTAAAATTATGAATCTTGTCCTTAAACTTTTATAATTACAGTGAGCGTCATTTATTTAAAAACTTATCAAACTTTATGTCCTTTCTACTAACTAAAGTTAACTTTTTCAGTTAGTTTTTTATAAAATACCATTTTACCCTTACCCCTTGAATGACGAAATCTGTAATTTCACTAATCTTTTATTTTTTTCCTTTTTTTATTTCATTTACTTTATTTCTCTTTAATTTTTTTTCTTTTCTGACCACTTTTATTTTAATAAACTTATTTTGTTAATGATCATTTTACCATTAACCCTTAAAATGACAAAGTGTGTTATTATTACTCTTTTATTATTATTATTATTATTTTAATTTTTTTTATTTTCTTTACTTTTATTTATTTTTAGGCCCTTTTGTTTAAAGAAATAATCATAAATATTAGTAGTAATTTTATTATATTTTTTATAAAATGTAATTTTATTTATAGATTTTTATTTTCTTACAAAAATTTTTTATTTGTTCAATTTGTTCATTACCTTTGTCATAAAACTAATAGAAATTAGAAAAATATTTTTTTAACTTTTGCTACAAAAATTTTTAATCATTTCAAGTTATTTGGTTTAGAGTTTATATTCAAAACTGGTTGTAGAAAGTAAGATTTTAGTTTATAATATGAATTTTTAGTTTTTTTGTATTCAATCAAATGGTTTGTTTTTAAATATAAGTATAATGTGATAGTGCGTTACTTTCACTTAAAAAAATATACTAAAAGGTTACTAAAGAACTACTCGGAGTTTTTAAATAAACAATCATTCAAAAAATTTTATTAAATGTACTTTTATTCATGGTTTTATTTAAACTGTTAATACTAATTTTTTATTAACAAAAATCAAACCCAAACCACTTAAAATTAAAACAAAACCAAACCAAATAATTACTAAGGGTTTGCTTTGCTTTGATTTGGTTTTACGATTAAGTTTATTGAACATTTTTCAATAAAAACACTTAAATACTCCATATATCTATTTTAATTATACATATAGTTCAATTTAGAATAATTATAACCAAGTAAAATATAAAAAAATCATATACTAAAATCATACGGTCTCTAATATGTTTCTAATATAAACCGTAAGTCAAACTATTTAAAATAGTTGAAAATTCTTATACCAAAAAGGTAATATAAAAATGATGATGAAACAAAATCGATTACTAGTTTAAATTTATAACATGAAAAAATATTGTAAGCTCTATATCTTGTTCTCGTATGATTAGAAAGATAGATACCTAATTTTTAAAAATAAAAAATATAATAAATAAAAAAACTATAGATAAAATTATATTTTATAAAAAATATTTAAGTAATAATATTTCATATAAGTTTATAA
>BJCM01272074.1:0-18811 GCA_018326385.1 Flaveria bidentis | reverse complement strand
GTTACGCGATTAATTTCCTAATTAACATTTAAAACATGCAAACACATAAACATAATACCATAATCACATTGTCAATTAGATTATCATTAATTTAACATTATTAATTATTATTAGGTCACCAACTTTAAACGACAACTAGTGTGTGCTTACGACACGTGTATACAAGACTTAACGGAACTAACGGAGTTTGGTAACAAAAATTTACCGGATGTCACAATCAACCTCCTTCCATGGCCGATCAACCAGCTTCAAACTCCTCCCCTATCACAATCAAACCACAAATCCACCCTGCCACCACCGTAACAAATATCAAAAACTTCATCCCAATCATTCTTGAGATCGAGTCAAGCCAATATTCCTCATGGGCAACCCTTTTCCAAATCCATTGAAATACCCAATAGTTATTGGTAATAATAATAATAATAATAATAATAATAATAATAATAATAATAATAATAATAATAATAATAATAATAATAATAATATCTTAACACATGGAGTTTATCACCACGTGACCAATTAAACTATATTCAAATTTCAAGTTCATCTAATATAACTACTACCACCGCTAATCTTGTAAATTGGAGCTCGATATTCCCCCTCCTCCACCAAATCTATTGGGCCAATATAAACAATGAATTTCCTGCAAATAAACTTACACAAGCTTCTTGGTTTCTATGAGTTTACATACGATCGTTGTCACAGTCGGGAGCACCTCCTAGTTTAGGCCAATCATCACCACTCTAGTTCAACGTACGAAAACCATCAGGTTGTTCTAAGGTAAAGTAACATCTCCGGTTCTATTCGATGCTCCACTTCCTTGTTCGCTTAATGATACGGGATTTATAACCTTCTCAATTGTTAACATATAGGTCTGTTAACTCGTTTGACACCAACAAATAACACTGTCATCATCTATTTAAGCCACCAGCCACTTTATACAGGCAACGTTCTTCTCCCATCCAAGCTAATCGCACCGGCATCGTCATAACCAATAAGGTACCCACCGAATAGTCCTTAGTTATCGCGTACGTTTAGTTATTTCCGACTGTCAATTATATCTTGGATGATGGTCAATTATTTTGGACAATTGGTACTTCTCTTAGGAATCGCTCGATAGAAAAGAATCGCATAATTTAAGTAACGAATCAACGGGTCGAGCCTTCGCATTGATCGGTTCCATTATTCTAGATCCCGGTAATGTCATCAACCCGTTTAGTTGTTTTTATTTCTCTTGTAGTTCCATATTTCTTAAAATTATCCCTTTGATTGGAATTCTTTTTGTTGATCGAAACAATACTAAGCGAATTAATGACAATCTAAACACTGATGTGTTGGTAATACTTACGTACATCGGCAGGAATCTAAATAACATAATACTTAGAAGTTACAGTTGAAACAAAATACATTATAATTAATTTCTGCAATTGCGGAATAATTTATTAGTACAAATGTAACTAAAATAGATTATATGCATGTGGTTGCATGGTATCCCACGCATACATGCATGGTTTATTCAATTATTATTACAAACAACTTTAATCAAAGTATATTATTGTTGTTATTAAAATTTACAGTAACTTGATATAATTAAATAAGTACTATACTGTTCTAATTATTATACAAATGAATTTTGTAGTACAAGTAATTTCCCTCTATAAAATGAATGTGTCTTTTAGAAACTTATAAGAACCATAGTATATTTTATGTTTGAAGTTGTTCACCTAAATTTCAAATAAATACAAAATATATATAAGATATATTTAAAGGACTATAGACACTAAATTAAAAAAAATTACGAAACATACACCTAATTGAATTTTAACCATCTAATTGTGAAATGTCGTTAATTATGTAGATTCTATAAGAACGCCGTAGAGTTTTGTGCTAACTTCGTAGAAGCTAAGCTAAGGTACGGATTCCGACCCTTCCTCTCTCGTAGCATGAATACCTCTCTTTTTTTGGTCTCTATATTTGAATTTGTGAGGTATTTATTGAAATCTATATTGTTGCTACAAGTGTTGAATCGTATAGTTGGCGTTGTTTGCATATGATAGGATTTAACTGATTTGTATTAATCGTCGCATCCTCCCTATATTGATGATTATTAGTTAAGGGTAGTGATATTTCGCAAGGGTTATGAACCTTAGTGTAACTTATTGTGTTATATTGGCTTGATTGTATCGTATCTTTGACCTCCATACCCGAGCACATCCACCTATGGGGACATAAGGAGTCATTGTGGCACAAGTGACGTGCTCTATCTGTGGCAGAGCGAATAGACCACAACGTCTCTACATTATTATTACGTGATAAGTTGTTGCACATATTGATTAGTGTTAAAGGAGGCGTATGGATCGATCCTAGGATATCATTGTTATTGTTTATCGGTGAGATGGTTAGATGTGTGTGCCCACATTCCTATCTTACATATTGGTGCATTAGAACTGCAGCTAATGTACATATTGTTAATTGTTTATTGTCATCCGCTCATATGGGTATTCCTTCTAGATGATCATTATTATTTGATTTCTACTTGATCATCTTACTGTTATCGTTATTGATCATTGTATTGCTATTGTTTACTTCGTTACTCTGCATTCTTTGGCTCAGCCATGTTTTCTTTTGTTGGTTTCTCTTATGTTTATAACAGGTACTCAAGGGGCTCAAGGGAACGAGTGAAGAGAGTTAACTCAAGAGTTAGGATGAGAACATTTGGATTAATAAGACTGAATAGTATTTTAATTTTAAGACTTTATTTCAATTATTTGGACCTATGTAAGGATTCGAATGCTTCTTAGTACTTCAATTTTATCATTCGTGAAACTCTGATTACTGTTTGTGTGACACGTCAACCCTACTCGGGTTGGGGTGTTACATCCATTGTCGAGCATATATTGTCGATGATCATCTCAAACCCAAACCCGAAGCCTCCACCACCAAAACCTCCTCTGCCACGTCCAAGTGGAACCAACTAGACGCCATTGTCTTACAATGGATCTATAGTACGATTTCCAACGACCTTCTCCACACCATCATTGACAAAACTTCCACCGCCAATGACGCACGGAAGGCCATCGAGAACCTATTCCATGATAATAAGGCGTCTCGGGCCATTTGCCTCATGTAGAAATTCGCAAACACCCGCCTAGATGGTTTCCCTAATATGTCCACATATTGCCAAGCCATCAAAACCCTAGCCGATCAACTTGCAAACGTTAATGCCCCCGTTGCCGATGATTGTTTGGTCCTTCAACTCCTTGTCGGACTAAGCGAGCAATACGAGGGCATTGCAACCATCCTAACCCAACAAAAACCCCTCCCTTCCTTCTACAATGCCCGCTCCCAACTCATCCGGGTAGAAACTCGCAAAACCGAGCAAGCCTTGGTATCCTCTAAATCTGCCTTGACTGCTTTAACCGCCCAAACCGACCACCCTCCCACAAATGACTACAACCGTAACCTACCATCCGACACCAACCGTGGTCGCAGCAGATCCGGCATAAGGGGACACGGACGTGGAAGTGGTCGCTCCTCACCGTTCTACCCGCCTCAACCACAATATCCTTGGAATCCCTACGGGCCGACCATACCATCCATCCAATCCTATATGAGCCCCTACGGCCCGCCCTCTCACCCACAATATTGGGCCGCCCCACCTTGCCCCTACCCTACCACAAACCGGCCCACTCCACCAACAAATCAACAGACCCAACCCGGCCTCCTTGGCCCATGACCCCACCAGGCCCACGCAGCCTACAGCCTAACGAATATTGAACAGGCTCTTTATACCATGTCTTTGCAACAACCAGACCCGACTCAGTACATGGACACGGGCGCATCCTCCACTATGACCTACGAGCAAGGTGACTTACATACTTTTTCTAATTCTTGCATTTCTCATAATATTGTTGTTGGTAATGGCAATACCATACCAGTTCTTGGCCATGGCACCAAATACCTACCTAAACCTTTCCCTCCCTTTGTTCTTAAAAACGTTTTATACTCACCCAAACTTATTAAAAACCTTATCTCTGTCCGTAGATTTACTATAGACAATTCTATTTCTGTGGAATTTGATCCTTTTGGGTTTCTTGTGAAGGACCTCAAGACCAAGACCCCACTTCTTCGGTGCAACAGCAGCGGTGATCTCTACCCTCTCGTGCTCGTGTCATCTACCACACAGCCCACTGCTCTTGCTGCTGTTTCCTCTCAACTCTGGCATCACTTTCTTGGCCACCCAGGACGGCCCTCTTTGATTAGCTTAAAGAACTCCAGTTCTGTTTCTTTTGATACTTTTGATAATAATGTATGCCAGTCGTGTGTTTTTGGTAAAAGTGCGCATTTACCATTTTTTTGCTTCTAATAATGTGACTCTCAAACCATTTGACATTATTCATAGTGATGTATGGACATCTCCAATCATTAGCTCCTCGGGCCATAAATATTACGTGTTATTTGTAGATGATTTTAGTAACTTCTTATGGACTTATCCAATCTCTACTAAACCACACGTCTTCTCATTTTTTTTAACTTCGTCTCCATAATTAAAACACAATTTGAATCAACCATTAAAAGTTTCCAATGCGACAATGGACGTGAATACGTCAATTCCGCTTTTCAAAACTTTTTCACCACCAATGGCATCCTATATCGCCTCCCCTGCCCATACACCTCATTTCAAAACGGTAAGGCTGAGCGGAAAATACGTACAATCAATAATATGCTTCGGACCTTATTAGCCCATGCCCACCTTCCTACCTACTTTTGGGACTTCACATTTGAAACCGCCACTTACCTATTAAACATCCTACCCTCTAAACAAACTCGGAACAAAATTCCCACCAAAATCCTATACCACTCCACACCAACTTATGACCATCTACGTGTCTTTGGGTGCCTTTGCTACCCGCTCACACCATCCACCACCATTCATAAACTGGAACATCGCTCCCAACCATGCGTGTTTCTCAGATGCCCTCCCACATATAGAGGGTATCGTTGCTTAGACCTTTCCACTCGCTAAATATTCACCTCCCGTCATGTTGCCTTTGACGAGACAACTTTTCCCTTTAAACAAACCATCGGCCCACCACCCGTGTATGATTTCCTCACCGACCCTTTTCCCCACCACCTATGTCCCCACATCACTCAACCCACCACTCATAACCCGCCTGCTCCCCAAACCAGCCCACTGCCCCCCAAACCAGCCCACTGCCCCAAACCGATGGCCCAACAACTGATGCCCCATCCGACCCCCACTGCCCAACCACACCCCTCGGCCCACACTACCATGCCATCACATACCCCACCAACCCAACCGGCCCAATCATCACATACGTCCAACACCATCCAATCTCACCTTAGGCCATACCACCCAGTACCCAACCCACCTGGACCGTCCACACCCGGTCCATGAGTGGCATTTTCAAACCCAAACACACCTTCAACTTGAGTGCCACTTTGCATCCCTCAACTGTACAACCCATTCCCAAGAACCCTACCGATTCCTTACGCGACCCGATATGGTACACTGCCATGACTACTGTGTATAATGCATTAATTAGAAACGATACATGGGAGTTAGTACCTCGTTCGTGTGATATGAATGTTGTCTGTGGCATGTGGTTGTTCAAACATAAGTACAGGTCTGATGGTTCTTTGGAGCGGTATAAAGCTAGATTGGTATGTGATGGTCGGTCATAACAGACAGGTGTCGATTGCGGTGAAACGTTTAGCCCAGTGGTAAAACCAGCAACCATTCACACGGTGCTGTCTCTTACGCTATCTAAAGGATGGGAGGTTCACCAACTTGACGTGACCAATGCGTTTCTTCACGGGATCCTACATGAGACAGTCTACATGCATCAAGCTATGGGTTTCGTGACAAAAACTTTCCCGATCATGTATGTCTATTGCGCAAATCACTGTATGGGCTAAAACAGGCATCACGGGCATGGTACCAACGCTTCACAGATTATGTCCTTACCATGGGGTTTAGTCATAGCACTTGTGACGCATCTATCTTCACATACCACCACGGGCATGATACTCCTATATGTAGATTATATTCTACTCGTCACATCCTCTGGTTCTCTCCGTGACCGTCTTCTGGCTAGTCTTGCAGCTGAATTTGCCATGAAAGACCTTGGTCCACTCAGTTATTTCTGGGGCACAACTGTCTCTAGAAATGCCAACAACATGTTCTTGTCACAACAATCATATTCTACAGATGTTACCGCTAGAGCAGGCATGCAGTCGTGCAACCCGGTTGCCACTCTAGTTGACACCAACGCTAAACTCAACGCTACATCCAGTGAACCCTTTCAAGATCCTACATTATACCATAGTTTAGCAGGGGCCCTCCCGTATCTTACCTTCACGAGACCTGATATTACCTATGCAGTTAAGCAGATATGCATGCATATGCATGCTCCCAGTGTCGATCATTAGAACGCTTTAAAGCAGATCATACGATATGTCAAGGGCACTTCGGCTTTTGGCCTCACCCTCGGACATTCTAACACCTCTTCCTTAGTAGCATATACTGATGTTGACTGGGTTGGATGCCCTGATACCCCCCGTTATACCAGCGGATACTGCGTATATTTTGGTGACAACCTAATCTCCTGGTCTTCAAAACGCCAGGCCACTGTGTCCCGCTCCAGTGCTGAGGCTGAGTATCATGGTGTGGCCAATGTCGTTGCCGAGATTTGCTGGCTTCGCAACTTACTGCTCGAGCTCTCTCTGCCTCTCACGCGCGCTACCATGGTGTATTGTGATAATGTCAGTGCCATTTACCTCTCCGGCAACCCAGTTCAGCACCAACGAACAAAGCACATTGAGTTAGACATTCACTTTGTTCGCGAACAGGTACAACGTGGTAATGTTCGCATTCTTCATGTCCCTTCCAGATACCAAATAGCAGATATTTTCACCAAAGGCTTGCCAAGGATTTTATTTGAAGATTTTCGTGCCAGTCTCAGCATACGGTCTCCTCCCACTTCGACTGCAGGGGTGTAATAGCACACCGTATTTGTAGGATAGATTGTTAGCCATTTATGATGATGATTGAGTATCCATATTGAGGGATGCAATCTTGTACTATATATGGTTGGGTGATCAATGTGAAGAGCGCGGTTGATATTCCTTCAGTAATATATACATTTTACTAATAGTCTATATGTTACACACCTTACTATGTTGGATCATGTTGTCAAGTAAAGCAAGAAACTAAAACAAGTAAGTTTGCCTTTAGACTTAAAATATGTAAACAAACTTGTCAGGCACTTGAAGATGTTCTTGCATTGAAATAAACATGGAGAAAAAAACCAGGTCCATGAACTGAAAGTGATTATAACGGCCAAAAATGATATGTGGAACTGGTTTTTGCAGAAATCGAGGTGGAATTGACCTAGTCGATTGGCTTGAAATATCTTTTTCTTGAATTTAACAAATAAGTATTATTTTTTTCTAGAGCATGTTTTGAAACTAATTCCGACCCTACTAGAAGCGTTTCTAATCGAGTTTGGTTCCCCTCATGTCGAACCGAATCTCAAAAACCGGAGTTGATTAATTTAGCTAAAACCAAAAGTAGTTCCATTGGAACTAGTTTTGGTTTTCAACCCAATTCGTCGACTCTAGCTAGTTCCAACCTTCAAGTGGCAAGAGGCGAACATGAGACGTGAAATTTAGGATGGTTATTGCAGAAGAGTTTGGGCATGAAATGGACTTTGAACTAAAGGAGCCAAATTTAAGTAATTGAGTATGGCTGAATGGAATTATGAGTTACCTTTGGAAAGTTTGTCCCTTTCTTCTCGTTTTGTACTAAGTCGTTTAAGTTTTTTTACAGTTTCCTCAAAAAATATTTTTTTTTATTTTTTCTATTCATAATTCAACTGAGGAAAACATTGAAAATTCTAGCCTAAGATTATTTTTGGTCCTTGGATCAGGGTGGTATACCTGTCCGAGGTTATAAAAACCGTCTGGTGTCATATCATTTCCCACGGTACCACAATGTATGTATGCCCTAACTATGTTATTCTCTTTAAAGATTTTGTAAGTGCTTTAAGATTTTTTAAAACAACAATAATATATTTATATATAACCCACGTCAAACAAGAAGCTAAAGGAAAAAACTCGATTAATAGAGGTAAAATAAAAACTATTGCATAAATCGTTTCTATCTTCAACTTAAAAAATTATATTAAATTTGAACTAAAGTTACAATTATGTACAGGATACTACCTACTATATATACGATTATTATGATTTATCTCTATTCATGAATGGACCTAAATTATAAATAATCCCTGTAAAGTTTTTTATGATTAACTGACACCAACAAAACAATTAAAATTTCACTTTTTAGATATAAACGAATGAGTCATATTTTTTAAAATAAATATAAACCTGTTAGAAAACTTTTGGGCGTTAGACCATTCATTATTAGTACTTTTGTCGGTAGAACATTCATACAACTTTTACACAGAATATATAATTGGGAAATTTACGAAAATAAACATTTTACTAAAATCAAATACCAAATTAACCGTGGACTTTTTCAAATACAAAACTAACCGAATGATTTTGACCCTCGCCGAATAAGAGGAAAACTCATGAAATCTTGCCCACGGGGCAAAATTTTCCTCGCCCACATGGCATTTACATTTTATTAATATAGAAGTATACTTGGTGACGGACACAAGAAACGAAGTGAGGATTTGCCCTCTATGTAACATCTTGTATTTTTAGTTAACTAAAAGTTAACTTTGTTAAATTCTTGTAAGGACCATTGTTGACGTTATGAAACTTATGGATTATTTATGTTTATTTCTTAGTTGTCATTAATCTAAGTTAATAATTAAGTTTATTAAAATAAACATAGTAATTATAATTGTAATAGTAATATTAACAAAATTGATAATAAACAATAGTCATAAATATAAAAAAATTAACAATAATAATAATGTCACTAATAATAATAATAATAATAATAATAATAATAATAATAATAATAGTAATATTAATTAAAAATAAATAAATGAAAATAATAATAATAATAATAATAATAATAATAATAATAATGTTAACAAAAATAGTAATAATAACAACTAAAAAATAATAGTAATAATAATAATAATAATAATAATACTATTAATAATAATAATTTATAAAAAAATTATTAACTTAAAAATATTTAAAGCTTAAATTATGTTAGGGGGGTTGTTTGTCATTTTACAAACTTTAAACAAAAGATTAAGACATAAAATAATAAAGTTAAGAAAGTTCAGGGACTGAAGGTGTAACTTTGGAAAAACCAAAACTAATTCTCTTGTTTCCCCGTATTTCCGCCGCCGAGCCCGGCCACCCTCCGGCCAAACTCCGGCGAGTGTAAAAATACCCAATAAACGACCGATTCGACCAATTAAATCACTTTCTTCGAACATGAACCAAAATCGAACGCATAACCGCTCATTAAATGGATTGAAATGATTGTTTCATTTTGAAACCTCATGAAACCGAAACATACCAATCGAATTCACCTGAAGTTCGTTGAGTTGAATCGTTTGATCGATTAAAAATGTATGTTTAATCATTACAAAACTAAATGTGTTGTTAATTTGAGTTTAACAACCAATAAATCATCTAATCATAACCGAAACAATCGAATCAAAGGCGAAACCCATTCGGTACCTTAACGTACAAATTGAACCCATTAAACAGAGGGAAAAGCTTTCTTTCGACCCCTTTCAACTCTCTGCAACATCAATTTCTCTGAAACATCACACAAACATGGAGTTCATACCCTTTGTTCATCACGTAAAGGACCGAAGTTTACTAGGCGTAATTACACTGATTTGCTCGTAATCAAGTAAGTTTAATACACCAACATACTCAATTATACCTAGGGATCAAAAGTCCTAAGGTTAATGGGTTGTAACGATTGAATCAATGATCAATTTTGGATCAAATCACTTTAGGGTTTATAGGAATTTGGGGGTTTTTTCTTATGTTATGTTTTAAGTATTTAAAACCAAGTGATACTAAGGCTACGACCCTGGTTCACTGGTTAAGACGCTGCCCCTTCCACCATGAGGTCCTATGTTCAAACCCGGGCACTCTCATGTAATGTTTTTAAAGGTTTTTTAGCCTAAAACAAATTTCCGAAAATTTTTAATATATATAAAAGTTATTTTTATAAACTTCAAACATTTTTAAAAGCCACCAAATATTTTCTGTAATTTTTTTAAGTTCAAATAAATATATTTTTGTTAATATAGCATTTTAACAAAGATTGTTTTGAATAAATTCTAATAAAATGGATTGTAAATAATAATTAATAAATTATTATTGATCCAAACGTTTCTTTTCAATTAATATTGTTTAATAGTACTTATTTCTTTTAGTTATACAACTTTATTCAAACTTTATATTATTATAAGTGTTTCTTTTCACATCTTTGTATAAAATATAAATATATAATTTTTCCAAAAAAATATGAATAATTTCCATTTGTTAAATATAATTTTTTGACAAGCTCCAAAACCCACTTAAAACCCTAGTCCTCATTAATTCGTTAAACTTATTATTAAACTTAAATCTTGTAAATATATATATTTAGGTGCCTTGTGACGGTTTACATTGGAACGACGCCTATTTTTATTCTTATTAAATATCATTTTTATACTTATTTGCCATGTGAGTTTTCCATGCCCTTTTTTACTTTATTTCACACGTTTTTGTGGTAAAACATGTTAATCTTATAAACTTACACTTGTAAACATCTTGATACTTGTAAATGCATATGCAATTCATCTTTACTTTTTGTCATGGTTATTGATATTATTGTGAGTGTTATATGACTTACATTATACGTTGACAATCATTAACTATTGCTAGTCTGGCGACGTTATAGATCTATGGGTCTATCAAGCCTATTTGGTGCTAAAGCTGATATATTGTCGGCTCCTAATGACGTATGACTTGTTCATTATGGGAACCAAGTACATTTAGTCAATCGTATAAACTTGTAAACTTGTAATCTGTCGAGGTTTGATTGTAGCTATATGTGTTATATAAACTTGCATAACTCATAACCTTTTACCATGAATTGCTACTTGTAATCTTTTAATATATTATGTATATTAAACCCTTGGAAACTCACAAACTCTATAGTTGACATTTTATTTTTAACATATTCAGGAAATGCCAAAGTTTGAAGTCATCTTTTGAAGTTTGCTCACATCTAGGATTGGACCTAGATTAATAAATAAATTGTCTTGGATTTATCTTATGTTCTGTTATTTTCTGTTTAAGACTTTTGGTTGTAACTTGCATACTGTTGAAACTTATATTAATAATATTTCCATTTAAAAATAGCGTTATGTGATTGTTAACAATCTTAACCTCACGTCTCGATGATTCAACTGTCAAGATTAGGGTGTGACATTCTACACCCTAGTGAGTGAGGGATTTGACACTTTCCTTGTCAACTCAACGACGACATTATACCCGCGGAGAGGAACACGGGAATCTAGGCGAGGGATTTGATCCCTCTCCCGAACTCAGCGAAGAATTTGACACTTGCCACACCAACTTAACGAAGACACGAGACACCAGGCGAGGGGATTTGACCTCCTCCTTACCTATTATAAAAACATTAAGTTTATTGTGATACATTTAATTTGTTTTTTGAAACCTAGTGTTGTAGGTCGAAATTTGTATGAACCGGATACAATTGGAAAAAAAATGTTTAAATTTTTAATATTTATTTTTTGAAAGCTATTGTTAGGTTGAAATTTCTTTGGATGAAAATGAAAGATTTGGATTTAATTTGGAAAAGTATTAATTGAACCTTTTTTCTTTTTGAAGCCTACTACTATTCAAATGTTTGTTTTTGAAATATTATGTCTTCAGTTTTTTTATTAAAATTTGTTAAATGTTAATCCAAGTCAATTGATATTAAAAAAGAAAAAAAATAATAAAATAAGATGTACATTAGGTAAAATATATATGATTAGCTTTTTACAAACAAATTAAGTGATTAAATTGAAACAAAAAAATTTAAGCTGACTTAAATGAAACATTTATAAAATCTGGTTACATTTCTATATTTTTTACCTTTAAAAAACAACAAATGAAAAAATCTAATAAAAACTAACAAATTATAAATTTTTGGTAATTTCTTTTTAAAACTTTTTGAATTTAATTCAACGAACATTCTGAGCGATGCGTGACACTTGGTAATTATGTGCGAGGAAACCCTATGATTCCTCGCCCAATCATCAAGGAATAGGTCACGTCAGCGAGAAACCTCTTAAATTTCGTCACGTCAGCGAGAAATTATGTAAATCTCTCGTAGAGTCACCTTTTCAGCAAGGATTTATGGATTTTCCTCGCCCACATGACGAGGAATGGATACATGGCTCGTTTTTATTGGTTGATTTTTTGTAAATTTTATTTTTCAATTGTTATAATTGGCATTTAAATGGGTCAAATATTTATTTTGATGATTTTCCTTACGTAATTTATTTTTAAATCAAAAGTGATTAGCTTAGTGGTAAAAAATGATTCATTTATACTATCAACCCAACTTTAAAAGTAACCATTTTCCTTGACTTGATTTTTCACAAATGTTTTGTGTATTTTTTCAATGCTTTAGGTATAACTTATATTAATTACCAATGGATGTATTTCAACTATGATGTTTGAGTCTAATGGTTAATATTTTTAAAAGTGGTTATGAGTGAAGAAAAGATAAAAAGTAATGATAAAGATATACAAAAATATTATTAATTAAAAAAAGAGTAAAAAAGTAGTGTATTAAATTTAAATATATGGATTAATATGAGAAAACTAGTATGAATGTTCTAAAATAAGGATAATGATAAAGAACCCTCTATGAAACCCTAAACACTAGTTGTTTTAAGAGACTTTGTCATAGCCAATGGCTCGCCAACCTTAATGGTAGTCTATTTGTCAGTTATCTAATAACATTTATTTTAAGTACACCGATATTTTAAATTCCATTGGTGTCGTCATCCGCTGGAGTGCTAACACCTTATCGTCCCCCCTCCCTCCCCTTTATGGATGACGATCGTTACGCCTTCCAAGTGACTTCAAGAAATTATAGTTGTAACAAGTTTACCATTGTACGCGGAATCTACTTGGTGTTTTGTTTATATGTTTACCTTTGTGAAAATTTTATTTTTATATAAGTATGAAGATGATTTTATTTCAACCAAAGTCAAGCCAAAGATATAGATTCACCGGAGGCATGTTGAAGACATTTGAAACAACTTTTAACCAAGATCACATATTGTACACATATTTCGGGACGCATCCTATGAAAACTTGACTAGTTTATTTAAGAGTAGGTGACATTTTAAATAAGAAAATGTTGTTGAATTAGGTATGTGGGCAATGGGTATATTTAGTTGGTTCAATAAATAATAATAATAATAATAATAATAATAATAATAATAATAATAATAATAATAATAATAATAAAAATAATAATAATAGTAATAATAGTAATAATAATAATAATAATAATAATAAAATTAATAATAATAAAAATAATAATAATAATAATAATAATAATAATAATAATAATAATAATAATAATAATAATAATACTAATAATAATGAAAGAGATGAGGTGCAGAGAGCAGCTACGAACGAGGCCCTACACGAGAGAAGCCCATTTTCAATTGAATATGTTTTTCAACATCGGCTGCTGGCTGGCTTGTAAAGTTGTAAGTTGTAAGGTTGGTTTGTAAAAGTAAAAGCCTAAAAGGACAATGAGAAAGAGAGAGACAGAGAGAGAAGGTGGGTGCGTGGGTTATGTAAAATCTGAAATGGGCAGTGGGTATGGGCCTGCATGAGATACGTCGCATCTTTCACCATCGATGCTATACCATATATTTAATATATTTTTATATTTTTATATTTTTATATTTTTATATTTTTATATTTTTATATTTATGACCACCACAAACATTTAAGGGTTTGCAATCGACCACGTCCTACTATATACTCACATCTCTCTATTTTATTCTTAACTATTATACCTTTACACCCAATCCCAATACAATACTAACTTCAATCTTATCATCTAGAGTAAATTACACAGTTGGTCCATGTGGTTTCATCAAAATTTTAGATTTGATCCCTGATCTTTAAAATTTACATAGATGATCCTCGTTCTTCAGTTTCTCTTTCTTCTATGATCCAAGACTCTAATAGAGTTAAATATTTAACATTAAGTTAAGCATCTGAGTTGCACACTAGGGATATTTTTGTAAATTTCACTAGCCAATTAATACCATCTTATTACGGTCATGATCTTGATAACCATAAACATCATACGATCGTGATAATCATAAAACCTCACGGTAGCCCTAAAACCCTTAAAGAATTGTAATCTTCAATCATAATCGATCTTTGTCTTACGAAAACAATGGTTATTTGGCATGTAAGAAGCCCCTTTGAAGATTTTGGTCATGCCCTTCGCGACGGTATGTTTTTATGATTATGTTATTCGATCTATGTTATACGATCTCTGCTCTTTGTTTTTTACATTCTATGTTCTTCGTTTTTACGATCTTTGTAATTGCAAGTTTTTTGTTTAGTACGACCTCCGTTCTTTGTTTTTACAGAGTTATTGGTTCATTGGGTATGTTATTATTGTTCATAAATTTGATCTGTATATTTTCATGTTCTTTATATTATGTAATCATTTTCAACTTGATGGATTAAAAAATTTCCAAACTTGTATATGATGTGCTCAACCTGTTGGATTAAAAATTTATTATGAAGCCTTCACTTGAGAGCTAAACTTATATTTTAATTCATTTGTTTAAAAAAGAATGAAACTTACTGATTTCATGTAAAATAATTCATATGATTACTAGAATTTCACGTTATTACATACAACATATTTGAATTGAACTTACTAATTTCATGTTACTGGAACCTTAAAAAGAGATTAATGAAGTTATAGGGATTGAAAAATTTATTGATTTCATGTACTTTAAGTCTTGAAGTTTATTGAGTTTCAACCACGTGATTGGTCAATAAAATGGGACTTGAATTCTTGAATAATTTATTGGAGGTTGTAACTTGAATAATTAATGTAATATGCATGTTTGGTTGTACTTGTATGCTTCGATTCAGTCCTTTTGATTTCATTTGCAGCGTAAGTTTTACCATATATGGTTCATGTAATCGTCCTCTCTGATTCATGTTATTGCAAGTTTAATGATGCTAATGCTTTGAACTTTTACAGGAGGTAATGCTCCACTCTTCTCATTACAAATCAATCATGGTGGACAATTTGCAAGGTTTCCTGGTAGGACATATCTCAATGGTAAAGTTAGTCACATTGATTTCGTAGATGTTGGCGCATTTTTAGTTCATGAGTTGAATGACATGATTATGGAACTAGGATATGGTACTGAAAAGGATGTTGTTTACTCGTATTATAAGATTCCAGACAATAACCTTGATTTGGTCTTAGAGCAATTGAAAATAACAATGATGTAATTAAAATGATACAATATGTGGGTAAGTATAAACTCATTGAAGTTTACCTAGAGCATCAAAAAACAGTCTTGAATGGCATGATACAAACTGTTACCCCAAAACATGCTCTATTTAATGGATGGCATGATTCAAATGCAAGTGTTTCAAATGACGAGAGTGATAGCGATAACAGTGATTTCATGATTGATGAAGAAAACTTACTTGAAAATGTTGAAGTAGATATGAGAACTTTTATGCAAAATATTGATAGGAATGAGGAATGGGTAAGAGGTGGTGAACAAGAAGAAGAACATAGTGAGGAGGGAGATGATGAGGCTGCGTTTATTGATCATGATATTATGAAAGTGGAACAGACTCAGAAAACGATAACCCACGGATAAAAGCTTTAAGAAGACTTAGAAGGGAAAGACAAAGAGACTTGGTTGGGATTTCTGAAAGGCAAACTCTTAGTTTCTATGTGGGTCAAGTTTTTTCAAACAAAGAAATGGTGAAACAACAAATATCTATTCATGCCATAGAAAGTAGAAGACAATTGCATATCATTAGAAATGATAAAATTCGGTTTAGGGTGATTTGTAAAGGAAGCATTCCTCAATTTAAAAATGATGTGAATGCTGATGGAGTGGGTGGGTCTAAGGGAACCTTAGATGGTTCTAAAAAGTCAAAAAATAATAAACAACCACTTGTCCATGGCTATTTTATGTTTCCAATAAAGATGAAACTTGGACCGTTAAAACCTACATCAATGTCCATACTTGTCTTCAAACTAGAGATGTGAAACAAAAGATATTTAGGGCTAAAGTTATGGCAACCAAGAAGATCCAAGGAGATTACTCATATCAATATGCACTATTGAGAGACTATTGTTTGGAGTTACAAGCAACCAACGTAGGCACCACTGTGACAATAGATGTTGAGCCCTGTTCTGATCCAGCTAGTCCTACAAGGATGTTTAGGAGGATCTACATATGCCTAGGTGCTCTAAAGAGAGGATTTATTATGGGTATGAGAGAGATTTTAGGGCTAGATGGATGTTTCATGAAAGGTCCATGGCCTGGTCAAATATTGACAGTTGTGGGTGTAGATGCAAACAATGGCATATATCCAGTTGCTTATGCCATTGTGGAGGCTGAAAACACATCTTCTTGGACATGGTTCTTGGAATGTTTAGGTGAAGACCTTGGTTTGGATTCAAGATCAAACTTTACGTTCATAAGTGATAGACAAAATGTTAGTAATTTTATATACCAAATTCATATTAGTTATAATTTTAACATATTTGTCTATATTTTAGGGTATTATACCAGCTTTGGCAAAGACTTATCCTTCTGCTGAACATAGATATTGTCTAAGACATACATGAAAATATGAAACAAAGTTGGAAGGGTAACTTGTATAAAGATTTTTTGTGGAGAGCTGCAACTACAACTACAATCCCACAATTTCAACTAACCATGGAGGAGCTAAGGAGACTAAATCAAGCTGATATGATTGGTTGATTGCTATCCCACCTAAACACTGGTCTAGATCACATTTTACTAGTTAGTTATGTAAAGTTTGATTAGTTATTGTGTTGGATATCAAACTAGTTCAATGTATGCAAACTAATTTATTATTCTACAGGAAGAAACAAATGTGATGTTATGTTGAACAACTTGTGTGAGGTTTTCAACAAGCAACTTGTAGATGGTAGGGACAAACCAATTATCACATGTTTAGAGTATATTAGGGAGTACATAATAAGAAAGATCGTAAATGTTCAAAACATAATTGATAAGAGCGAAGGGCCACTAACACCAACTGTTACAAGAGTCTTTAATAATATCAAGTCGGAAGCTACAAAATGTAAAGTGTCATGGAATGGATCAAACAAGTTTCAAGTCAGTGATCATGAAGAACAATATGTGGTTGATGTTCAACAGAAGGTATGTTCTTGTAGGAAATGAGAATTAACTAAAATCCCTTGTAAGCATATAGTTGCTAGTATCTGGAACCTGGCAAACAATGGTCAAACAGTAGGGATTCTAGAATCCTGGGTTGATTCATGCTATTGGTTAGATACATGGAAAATGGTGTACATGAATAAGATTGACCCTGTGAGTAGCAGGCAATTGTGGCCAAAATCTCCATATCCAACAACTCTCCTCCCGCCTAAACATCACAATCCTATCGGCAGACCCAAAAAAAAGAGAAAGAAATCAAGTGATGAGTTGACTCGAAGTATAAATCAAGAAGGAAAAATATCAAGGGTAGGTCAATCAGTTACTTATAGTAAATGCAAGAAAAAATATCATAATAAGAAATCATGCAAAGGTCAAGAGGCTGCCACTTCAACAACAAGAGGGAAAGAAAAGGTTAGTTCTAAGTGAACAATGAAGGGGAAAGCTGGCACAAGAGTTAAAGAAAATAATGTTATCAAATGAGTGTCTTTTGTGGTGTTTAGTTTCTATCTGTTTAATTATTTTTTATTGTGTTTGACTCTTTGGAAATTTGTATTTGACTTTTAGATGGCATTTTAGTCTCAAACCATATTGACATGAACATTTTGGATGGTATTTTACTTTTTAGATGTTATTTGACTCTTTGGAAATGTGGTTAACCACTAGTCAGCTTTCACTCTAAGACCTTTGATCTATATATGTCCCTTTCAGTTTATGAGGTGGTTAAGATGATGAATGACTCAGATTGTTATTATTGTTTACTGTCATTTAATTTAGGACTAACAACACGACAAAATTATGAGTAAACATTCATTTTGTTTATGCTTGCAAATATTTTCCAACAATATCTAGTGTATGAAAAAGAATGATAATTGAAGTAGACTTTGGTCGAGTTTTGACTTGTTAATTTGATGAGTTCAATCCACTTGGCCCGTTTCTTTTTTATCTATTTTTAAAATTTACACATTGATAGATTAAACCTATTTTAAGAGAATCATTTTGGATGGTGTCTGACTTTTAGCTCAAACTATTTTAACATAATTGCATTTTATGTTACAACTTAAAAGACTAGATTATCTTAAATGATTATAAGTTTTGAGCCTACTGATACAAGCTTGACAACAAAATAAACATGCTCAATATATTATCTATACTTATTTTAGCAACCCAAGCTTCCAAATGTAGCATCCACCTTATTAAGCTAAATTAACATGTCTTCTAGAACCAAACATTTCCCTTACAAGAACAAGATATCCAATTGCAGAATAATTGGTTAAATTACAAGTTTTATAATAACTATTTACCCACTCAACTTAAAGAAG
>BJCM01272073.1:0-33948 GCA_018326385.1 Flaveria bidentis | reverse complement strand
AGTTGGTCTTTCCCTTTGTCTTCGGAAGAACTCTACAACCTTCGGAAGTTCCATGATAAGCTTCGGAAGCCTTTGCATGCAGCACCAAAATAACTTAAGTGATATAGTTTTGATTGCATTAGCCTTCTTCTTGATCCAACAGAACCCTAGAAGCGATTTGATTCCAATTGAACATCAATTTGATATTGTTAATGAAATCAATCATAGGGCTTTGATTTCCCATGTGAAATCGAGTATAATTGTGCAATTAACTTACTTGATTTTGCTCGAATAGATATTCTTAGGTTATAAAACGAATCGCAACTAAGAGGAGAACCAGATCGAGATGATGATGATTTTGGTTCAATTGATCAACTGAAAAGCTTCTAATGGTGATAATGATCAAAAGCCCTCTATTAATTTTACCCAATGGTGCTCGTAAAGGGGCTTTTGATAAAGTTGCATGCTGTCGATGAAGATGGTGATCGGAATCGAGGTGTGGGTGTATTGCGAATGAAATTGGTGTTACGGAAAGTTTATGGGTGTTAATTTGAAGGTTTTAACATCGTTCTTTAGACCCAATCTAGACTGTTCCATAACGATCGGGTATCGTCTTTAAGTTGATGCTTCGGTTTCAAGTTAACATGGTTTTAAGTGCGTTTAATCCAAATTAATTCGGGTGTTTGATTCGAAACCGTGCGCAAATGTTTAAAATCGGTTCAATTACGTTTTTAATTGAGAGTTTTAAGATTGGAGGAGTCGCCGGAGATGGCCGAAGTGGTGGCCGGAATAGGGAAAGGCGGGGGGGGGGAGAGGGGGGTCGACAGGTGGTTTGAATTGTTTTAACCAATTTACATATTTGGTCCCTCCATTTTTTAATAGTTATTATTTTATGAAACAACTTTAAAACAAGGTTTTATAATTTACAAATTTGACCCCTAACTTATTATCATTCTCATTTTTATTTTATTTTAAATGAATGTTTTACTTTAATTTATAAAATCTTTATAACTTTATAAGTTTGTTTAGTTTTGAAATTTAATTCTTTATTTTACTTTAGTAATTAGAACTCACAAGTGAAAATTGAAACTTCATACATTTATAAAACTTTATTTTTATAACTTATAAAATTTATATACTTTGTTTAAATGATTTTGATAAATGGAAATTAAATAAAACGATTACCAATATTGGTTAAGTTGTATATTTGATGCATTTGATCCATTAGAATTAGTGAACTAATTTTAATAACGGAAGTTCAAAATGGATTCGGGTTTAGGTTTAAGTCTTGAAAATGAGCGGATGTTACACAGATGGTATTTCCAGGTCCGACGACCCGGTCAGCAACAACAAACGTACTGACTGGCTGACTGTCAGTGGTCAGACACATGGTCAGACGAATCAGACAGGGGCTTAGTAAAGGTTGACTCACCATAAAGTTACGTAACAAACTGTTACTCTGTGAGTGATTTTAGTATAACATTTCAAAAACTTAATGGTTAGCATGTGAAGTTACCCAATGTTTAAACTATAGAACTTTGAAAGTGAACATAAATAATTGCAAGATATACAAATAACTCACTCCTAAACTGGTCATCCTTTTTACTCTATTCGCTTTAACTCCTGCATTCATTTTTGTGCATAGTTCATTTGATTTTAGTATGTGTGAAAAACTAATACAACCACATGGTCATTTACCTTTGAATTTATTAGGTCCGATATCTTCATTTAGTTTAGTATGTGTGAAAACTAATACAACCACATGGATGTTTTATCAACTTGATGGTAACCTATCAAGACGGATAGTTTTTCATTACACAACATTATAGTGTTTACTTATTTATTATGTTTAGAAAAGTACCGTTAGTAAAACTATTTTGGTTGATAGCAAACTGAAATCATTATTTACAAGTGATGGTCTATCGGTCACTTGTTCAGTATTATTTTATTCAAAAAACTTAAAGATTTTAGTTTTTATTAATTCCATTTATATGGTTCAAACTAGGGGTGTCATTCGGGTTTTTTAATCGGGTTTCGGGTTGTTCGGGTCGGATTCCTCGGGTTTTTAGGTGTAGGAAATCAACTCGAAGACCAAACCAAATAAGCAACATTTAATCGGTTTTCGGGTTTCAATATTCGGGTTTATTCGGGTCGGGTTAATCGGTAATCGGGTTAGACTAAACCATTAAACTTTAAGTTATTTGCTATCTCAAATGTGTGTAAACAATATATATATATGATTAAAATGTATGTATGAGATTTAGCATGTATAATCATATATAATTTTGTTTATTATCTTGATCGGAAAGTTTTGGCATATTTACATTCACTTTATTGTGCATATTTAAATATTAAATGACATTATATATTAATTATCCTCAAAGTTTATATAATAAATTTGAACCACAACAATATAATATAAAGTCTAGAAAATCATGTTTTCAAATGTTGTAAATGGTAGCATAATATACACATATATATAAACCTTGAGATTTTTTAAAAACTAATATTCGGGTTAATCGGGTTGACCCGAATCTTACAAACTCAAACCAAAGACCAAACCATTTATAAAATTCGAGTTCGGGTTAGTGTAATAATCGGGTTGGGTTGCTCGGGTTAGTTCTTAATTGAGTTCGAGTTGATTTTGTTTGGGTTTGATATTCGGGTTCGGGTAAAAAACACACCACTAGTTCAAACTCTCTTATTGCAAGACCATTAAATTTTACACGTTAGGTTATTTCAACTAACCACATTATGAAAGAAGATTGTGTTATTATCACCATCAATAGCCTATATTAGTCGTGCTTTCCGTTTTAAATCCATGTTTATAAAAGTTTTCAAATTTCAATAGGTTTTTCTTCAGATGCTTCCATTGATTTTTTTAAAAAGTTCCATGACCTCTATGCTAAATTCAAGATAATTCACTTTTTTGTTTTTTACTCAGCTCTCACTGATTAATTGTTACCAATGTTTTCAGAACCGGATCGGACGTTGAACCGGACGCCTTACTGGTTTGGTGGTCGGACCGGTTGGACCGGATTTAACTATATTTTAATTAAATTTATATATGTAATTAAATATAAGTAATTTATATATGATTCACACATATATTTTATAGTATTATATAAAATTTAACTATATTTGTATATCCGATGTACTAATTTATGGTTTAACATCCCATTTACCCATTAAAATCAAAATAAATAAATAAATAAATAAATCAAAAACCGGTTTGAACCGGTCCGACCAGCAGTTCGACCAATCCAAAAACGAATCAAAGCGAACCGGACCGATCCCCGGTCAAACCTGTCGGACCGGCCGGTCCGATCCGGTCGCGAAATCATTGATTGTTACTTTTATAAGTTTAAGTTTTATGGTCAGACTTTACCTTGACTACTAGTGCATACACCATAACCTTAGTTTGGGAGATGAAGAGGCTATTTGGTAGTATGTGAATCAATCTCTTAACGGTTCAGATATCTGAATGATTCAACACTTAATGGTTCGGTCTGTTTGTTTCACGGGTAAATATCTGAATGGTTCAAACATTTGACTCTGAATATTAAGCATTATACTGATACTGAATGATTAAAGAATCTAATGCTGAATGGTTAAGACCTCTTATTAGAAATGACCAGACATTTGTCTTTAACTACTTAAACGATATATTAGTTCTTAATGGTTTAAACATTTTAATAGTTTAACATTTAATGATTCAGATTTTTTATTGATTAATCAATTAATCATTTAAAAATTACCAAACAATCTTGAAGTCGTTAAAACTCATTACCCAAGTCACATTAAAACAAAAGATTTTCAAGTTAGTTGTTTCTATTAGATGGGAAGCAAATACGGAATCTCTAAAGATGCTTGCGAATAATAGTTTTTATTCTAGTTTCAACGAATCCAAAGCAACTAAATGGTGAAAATCCCAAACTCCGTACAACATAATTGCAATTGTGGTAGAAAAATACACCAATTTCGAATATTAACAAAACAAAATCATATTAAACAAAACCATAAACTATGAATTTTTTTTTGAACGACCAGCAAAGCAATTGTATTAACACAGCTAACAATAGTTAGCAAAAGGTACAAAAAGAAAGAATTACAACAAGAAGAGAGACAAAACCAAATAGTAACCACTAGTGAACATCAAAATTACACCATTGTTCCCATAAACTATGAATTAACAACGTGAATCTCTACTAGTATAAATCGAACAATGTGGAAACCAAATCTATCATTCACGTACTTACTTTCTACGGTTTATCAATGTTATTCTATTTTGTATTAATCATGTCCGCTCAACCTGTTTTGTGAAATACAAAATGAGAGTTACATAAATTTGTAAAAATAATCATATAGATAAGTAAATGAAAAACATTTTTAGAACAACAATTTATACTTTTATGGAATCCATATCTACTTCTACTTAACAATATACTATGAGACTGGATCCCTAACTTCTAAACGAGAGGACACAATTAGACACCAAAATATCATTAAACTAACGGTATTTTAAAAAGACGAACAAGTAACGTTTGTACATCGAGTCAGTCCTTCTACTTTTGTATAGTTTTATGTATTTTATACCTTAAGGAGCCGTATGGTTTACAAAATGTGTTATAAGTAAACTGAAAATGGAATCGAAATGAAATTTTATCAAAACTAATAAGGTGTTTGGTTGGTAATTTTTTTAGTGAAGCTAAAACGTTGATTATAAACATTCAATTGGATTGTGAAACATTCTATGAGTAAGCGAAAAGAAAATAAATTACAATAAATATGGAAATAAATTTCAATTCTAGTTCTATTTGGTGATCAATCAAACAACATTTCAGATGGAAATTTTCAATTCAAATTAAGGTGTCTGGTTCATTGGGTCATATGGTCTTTGTTGGGGATTGGTCAACTCCCAATTTACTATTTTCCGCTTTACAAGGCCCCGTTACAAAGTGGAGTCATTGTTGGAGTCATATGATCTTTACTCGTTGGATAAAATCCGTACAGATTTCTTTTGGGGAGGAGGTGCTGATGCATCAAAGATTCATTGGGTAAGTTGGAGTCATTGTTGTTGAGACCGGATCGGACCGGCCGGTCCAACCGGTTCGACCAGGATTCGGTGCCTGGTCCGGTCTGGTCTGGGTTGAATCGTTTTTTACTGGTCGAACCGGCCGGTTCGTCCCGAACCGCTGGTCGGACCGGGAAACCGGACCGGTTCGAACCGGTTTTCCTTTTTTTTGTTTTTAATGGGTAAAACGGGGTGTTAAACCATAAATTAGTACGTCGGATATACAAATATAGTTAAGTTTTACATATAACTATAAAATATATATATAAATCATATATAAATTACTTATATTTAATTACATATATAAATATAATTAAAATATAGTTAAATCCGGTCCAACCGGTCCGACCACCAAACCAGTAAGACGTCCGATCCGGTTCTGAAAACATTGGTTGGAGTAGAATTTACAACTCCTATGAATGCAAGTGAGATGGGTATATGGTTCTTAAAGGTGGTCAATAGGGCCATGTTGTCTCAATGGTGTTAGGAGATTCAAAACGAAAAAACATCGGGTCTAATGGAATGTGATTTTGTCATTACCTTAACATTCAAGGTTCTGGAGTTCTATCCCCGCCAAAGTAAATAACCCAGTAACTTGGAAGAATATATATAAGATCCAATCGGACAGTGACGGATTTAGAAGTAAAGTTCAGGGGTAACGTAATTTTTTTTTGTAGTACGTTTATGTTAATAAAGAGGTTTAAATGAAGATCATTCAAATCAAATCCATTTGGGATCGAATGAATTGAACTCAAAGTAGTTATTGACCCAATATCATAATCATTTTTAAAACTAATATCCTACTCTTGCAAAAAAAATTTTGAAAAATTTGTTAATAACAACTTGTTTATTTATCTTTCAAATCCTTAATTTTATAACAAATAACACAATAAAATTACAAATTGCATTTACAAAATAACATAATTCAAATACCTAATTTCAATATCAAACATTTGATTCATCTTTCAAATCCCTACTTCATATACGTAATTACATAAACCATAAATATTAGAAATTGAACCAAATAACTATTAATTTCTATAACAAACTAGTATTAAGCCCCCGCGTTGCGGCGGAGACGTATAACACGTATTATAAAAGAAATAAATATGAAAAAATAAAAACAAAAGGAAAGTAGACGTAAAAACGTTAAACCACGCACGTGAAATGTAAAACATTATAAACAATAACTAAATCGATCTAGGGCCCACACGTTTCACGGGTCGTTAAATGAGGAGAAATTATGCGTAATAACGTTGAACCACACATGAACGTTACGACATGTAACTCTCAAAATTTAGACCGATATATAAAATGAAAAATTTATAAAAAATAAAAAGTAAATGGAAACAAAGTTGAAAGAAAAAGTTTTTAAGAGAAAATTTATAAAAGAGGTAAAAGTATTGAGTTGAAAAAAAAATTAAAAAAATTGATACTTGTATTATACGCAAAAGAAGTTGTACATAGAACTTGATAAAAGTATTGAGTTGAAAATAGTTAAAACAATTAGATACCTGTATTATATGCAAAAGAAGTTGTACATAAAATTTGATAATTAGAATATATATAATGACACTTAAATATTAGAAATTGAGTAACATAAACCCTAAATCCTTAATTTTATAGTGTAATAGAGAAGAAAAACTAGAAATGTTAACTTGAAGTGGGAGATGAATTGGTGAAAAATCACATGTGGACGATGACAAGGGCCGCCGCAACAGGCGGCAGTTCGGTGGTGGTCGGCTGGACGAACGACGATGGGGATGTGTGGTGATCGGTAGTGTGGGTGGATGGTGGATGGTGGTTGACTGGTTGTGGTTTGTGGGAAGGGACGAATAGTTGATGGAGGTATGGGATGATTGATGGTGTGAGTGGGTTATGGTTATTTAGATTAATTAGTTAGGTTTTTTAAGTTGTTTAATGATTTTTGGGTTTATATTCATTTTGAACTTGTTAATTATTATTATATTGGACCGTTGGGTATTTGAGCTTGTTAGTTATTTATGTTTTTTTTGTAAAATGTAATATTTATTTATTAAATATAAGATTAGTTTTTATAAACTTGAAAACTTTTTATGAATGTTGAGTTTAAAATTTTTCTGGGGTAACGTAATATTTTCTCAAGAGTAACGTAAAAACCTTAATTTTTATTTTTTATTTTACATATAATCGTATTTCTCTTTACGCTACCCGTAAAAAATTGAGAGGTAGCGGAGGCTATCCCTCGGCTCATAATAGGTCCGCCCATGCAATCGGATCTCTTGAATGTAAACATCAACATTAAAAGATTGATCATTGTAATTTCGGGTCGGGAAAATTCTATTTTTTGGTTGGATCCTTGGGTTGTGTAGAAACCGTTACTCTGTTGTTATCCAACTTTATTTGATCTGGAACAAGTTAAAAGGGTGCTTCTACGAGATTGTTGTGAATTGCAAACTGGATCATTTGGAAGTGGAGAAGGAAGCGACATTTTGCTTCTAACAATGAGAACTTAATGATCACCTTGTTCTACTTAATTCTATTAAACATCCTAGTGATGATGATACTTGGATATGGGGTGACGTGAATGAAACCATGTTTACTGTTAAATTTATTAAAGAGTTTTTTGTAAAAAAAAAAACATGCTCGAATGATATTTACTCATTCCTGTCGAACAATTGGGTGCCTAAGAAGGTTAATATTTTTGGTTGGAGGGCGGATTGGGTAGGACTTCAACGACAAATGCTTTGTAACAATGAAGGGTTTAAGTAGTGTCCCCGCTTTGTTAATTATGTGTAGAAATGGATGGTTCTTTAGATCATTTATTCATATAATGATGACTGATTTCATTTGCTCAACATAGTCAATGGTATAAAGTTCCTCCCATATGCGTCTTCTCTTATAAAGATCCGATGAAGCTTTACAAAACAATTACGGAGGATGAATTTAAAAAAATTTTTATCAGAGGCGATTATTCTCATTGTACGTCGGTGCATGAGAAAAGTAGAAATAATGTAATTTTTAACCAAAAGCCAATCTCCTCTGCAAAGATCATAAAAGACATTAAAGTTCTTGATGGGCTATGGGTCAGGAAAAGATCTTGAAGTGGTCAACAAGGGTTCCTCGGTTATCTCATGGTGGATTTAATCTGAATTTTTCTATGTAGTTTCTTTCTGAAATTTTTAGTTTCTTGCTAGCTTTGTTTTTAATAAATAGTTTAACTCGTTTTAAAAAAATTAACATGTTAAATATTTAAAACACCCTATCATAACATTCAAAATAGAATCTCCATCTTTATTTTTATATTATAACTACATATAACATTTTATTAAAATTATCTTTTAACTTTGTTTCACATCTTTTATGTTATTCTCTATATTAATCTTTACATCATTTAGAAACGTTTATTTTGTTATTGTTTTTTTTTTCACTCTTATATGTTTAAAAAAATACAGAGATTGATAGACCGTAAATCTATACTTTAAAGTTAGGAGACAAACAATATGAAAATATTGATAGTTATGTAATAGATTATTTTTTAAAGTAGAGGTAATGAGTTAAGGTCTCACTAGATGCAATATGTTTTTAGTGGGTCAAAGGTTTTATCACAGTATATCTTTAGGTGGTAGGTTTCCCTTGGAATGGTGGGCGAGCCTGGTCACCGGCGTTGTCTGTGTTCGTGAACGTGAGTGGCCTTTCGTCAATGGTTTACGGGTGATCGGACTTAAAAACGTATTTGTTACCGTTAGAAAAAATGTAATAGATTGATAGACCGTAAATCTATACTATTCGCAGCGTCATATTTGAACATGTGAGTTTGAGAAGGTACATCAATGGCGGACCTGTAGAAACCCTAACACACAAAATCGCAAAATCAACAGAAATCATTCCACCAATGGAGGCAGCAGGAGGAGGAGGAAGAAAGGACTCAGCTAATCCGATTACAAAGTTTGCAGTGTATCAGAATCCAGCTCTCTCCGCTGCCCTAACGAAGAACAGCCTCCGTCCGTCGAAGTTCACCTTCTTCTTCATCTTCTCGCTGTCATCAGCTTCAGCTTTCTCGCTAGCATCCTTCGTTCTCAGGTATTCCACAAACTCATTGCTTTCTGTTTCAACGTTTCACGCAATACACGACGTTGTTTCAGTAAGTTTTTGTGATTATACTATCGGTTTGAAGTTTTTAGTATCGCCGGTGATTGAATTTGGATAGAATGTCCTTTGTGTGATGGAGTACGTCGGTTTGAGCTTGTTTGTTACTCGGCTACTCCTATGAAGTATGAATGGGGTGAGTTGTAGTTTAGAAGATAAGTTGAGGTGAATTTGGCTGAAACTAATGGTTGTTTGTAATGCTGTGATTGTGAAAGTGGATGAGGAGCAATGCTTATTGTCGAATCTGTATTCAAATTATCAGCGGTAGTTTGTGCTATGTTATCAGTATAGTAGATTAAGATGTGAGCTAACCAATGTATACAATTAAAATGGAAGCTCTGAGATAAAATCATACCACTTGCTCAATGAGTCAATGAATAACTTAGATTGATACCTTTTGTTCTTTATATCAGTTTCTTGCATCGGTTGTGGTTGTTGATATGTTACTTTCTTGTGTACTGGTTTAGGGAAAATGATATCATTGGCAGCTACAAGCTCAGATATGTTACTCAAGATGTTGCCTGTGAGTAATATTATTCTTAATGGAATTTCTGGGTTTAAGTTGTTATCAATATTTCAGTTGACATCCCTTCAATTTCTTATGTTTGTATACAGATATATTTTTGAAAGTAGTGCAGGCTGTCATGGCTCTGGTTTTGATTGGATCCTTATTTGCACTACTCAAAGCGATCTCATTATGGAAAACTAAAGCTGCTACACCTGTTTCTACCTCTAATGACCAATCAAAGCTGACCAACCGACAACTAGAGTTGTTGGGACTAAAACCAAAGTCTCAACAGATTGAATCAAAGGAGGCACCTAAAGCTAAAGCTAACACATCACCTTCAAATACACTTTACCCCCTTCACCAACCATTTACTAGTCCAAGCCGTATGACCCGTATAAGTAGTGAGAAATTGACTACAAATAGTGGAAATAAGATGCATTCTTTCAGCACTCCATCAAAACCACCAGTTTCTCCATCAGTCTATTTTGTCTCCTCACAGTCACCAAATATAAAGACACCACCAGGTCCGGATCACTTTATTTCTACTCCTTGGTCAGGTAAACGGGCTTCTTCTACAAGAGAGATATCAACAGAACAACAGCTTGAAACATTTTTAGCAGATTTTGAGGAAAAGTTCTCAGTGTCTGCTGGTAAAATGGCCACTCCACCTCCTACAATAAGTGGGTTTGGTATATCTAGCCCGAGTACTAATACTTCTGGTACTACAAGAAGTACACCATTAAGGCCTGTTCGTATGTCCCCTGGTTCTCAGAAATTTAGCACCCCACCAAAGAAAGGGGAAGGTGAACTTCCTCCACCCATGTCCATGGAAGAGTCAATTGATGCTTTTGACCGTCTAGGTGTCTATCCACAGATCGAGCAGTGGCGTGATCGTATCAGACAGTGGTTTTCTTCAGTTGTGCTGAATCCCTTGCTATCCAAAACTGAAACCAGCCACATAAAGGTTAGGTGTTCTTTGTGATTTGTGAGTTTTAGTTGTCTGTTAAAACTGCTTTATTTTCTTGCATGTATGTTACATTAACTCCATGTGCACTAATTAATTTCAATTGGTTACCCTGTGTGCATTCTTTAATTTAAACATTGATGTTCTTCTTGTTAGCACTTTCTGTTCTCCCCCCACTCTCAATACAACCCTATTAGTACACTTCCTTCATTAGGTTAGTTTCTTTCTATATCCTTTTATCTCTACCGGAATTAATATAAATCTAAAGAAGATGGCCCCAGCTTTATAGTGAACATTAACCTGAAAATCATGTCAATAAAGAAGAAACATTTTCTACATGCATCTTTCTGTTAAAGTTCAAATTCAGCATGATGCAATTGTGTTTGTGCCAAAGTATTTTAAGCTTCTCATCATGTATTTGGTTCCATAAGTATTATTTTTGCATATTGATTTTATGTATTATTCACTTAGTTTACATCATCAACTTGATGTTGAATGCCAAAAACAGTGTCGTGGTTTTTACATAACAGTCACAACATTATGATAAAATGATATTTGCACTTTTGAGTTTTAATCAGGTAAATTAAGTTGATTAAAATTACTTCGCTTATTATCTAGTAGTGCTGATTATTTAGCATCTTTCATGTATGATTGCATAGGTTATGGAAGCTGCTTCTAAACTTGGTATTACTGTTACAATAAGCAAAGTAGGAACTGATTTGACAGCTGGTGCTACTGCAGCAGTAGCTTCCAGTGAGAGAAATAACGACTGGCAGCCAGCATATACACTCGATGAAGAAGGGCTTCTTCTTCAGTTACGCACTACTCTTGCACAAACTCTTGATGCTTCCATGTGTAAGTAACTTTGACCTCCTTAATCATTTTCTTAAAATTATTAGTTAGTTTTTTTGGTAGTACTTCTCTTTCATGATTTGTATATTTTTAAAAACGGTTGCTTACCCAATCTGGCTTGCCTACTGACAACTGATGCATTCCAACGGGATGAACCCAAGAGGGTTGTGTTTATCTTAATATGATTAAATAAGAATCTAGTTTTTTTGTAACCCCCTTATACAAAAAACTAGATTTTTGTCGAAACAATTTTATTTTTTAGTCATCACTAACTTGTTAATGATTCATAATCTCTAAAAAAAACTTGATGAAAATATTCTCCGGTCAATCCAACCCAACTTGGACCGCACTAAAACACTACACATTCAAAGTTTTTTCAACGCAAACCCATTTTAACCAATTACTCAACCTTGGGTGTAGGGATATTTCCTATATGATTGTCATATTGCCATACTATTTTCAGAGGTGTTTTGACTATGATTATGTTTTCTTGTAGCAAGGTCTCCACTAGGTGGTCTCCAACAGATGCCAGCACAGAACCCCTCAATCCCTGTCATACAGGAGTGTATAGATGCCATTACTGAACACCAAAAGCTTCTAGCTTTGATGAAAGGGGAATGGGCAAAGGGCTTGCTACCCCAGAGCCATATACGGGCAGATTATACAGTACAAAGAATCCGAGGTAGTCCTATAGTTTTGTAACTTTGTTTTCCTATATTCAAAACATTATACTAATCAACCATTATAATTTCAAAACATTAATCTAATCAACCATTATAATTTCAGTGCATGAAATTAATCAAGATCAGTAGATCACCCATGTGTCGATATTAGATTAATCAAGATCACCCATGTGTCTATATTTTGCAGAGCTTGCTGCAGGAACATGTGTTAAGAACTACGAGTATATTACAAACAAAAATAACTCAAGTAAGAAATGGACTGAAGTTCCTACAGATTCACATCTACTGCTGTATCTATTTTGTGCTTTCTTGGAACACCCAAAGTGGATGCTACATGTGGATCCTACGTGTCATGCTGGTGTACAGTCGAGCAAAAATCCTTTATTTTTAGGTTTACTTCCACCAAAAGAACGGTTCCCTGAGAAGTATTTGGCTGTAATTTCTGGAGTCCCATCCGTGCTTCACCCTGGAGCTTGTTTATTGGCAGTTGGAAAACAAATCCCTCCAATATTCGCCTTGTATTGGGATAAGAAGCCACAGTTTTCTTTCGAGGTATGTGATCAGTTTTATGAGCAATCGACTCTTCTCAACTTTTACATTGCTTGTTCTTTTTTCTTTTCACAAATTTTCCAATAAAGCTGATTTGTTTGTACGAAATTTCAAGTATGATGGTTAGGAAGCGTCAACTACTTAAAATTAATGGCTAGCAACAGCCTTTTCTTCAGTATCAATTGTGTAACTTAGGAACCTAAAATTAGTGGCTAGCAACAACCTTTTCTTCAGTATCAATTGTGTAACTTAGGAACCTTAATTTAAAAAGGCTCGAGGCGCCTCATGGGCTAGAGGCAGCACATCATGTAAGAATCCAAAATGATGAAAACATCATAAAAGGTCTACTTGATAAAATGATTGATATGTAAAACAGACAAGATAGATACGGATTCTGGTTGTAAATAAAACTTATTTGGTTGTACATAGAGCAACACCTCACATAAGTGATGCGCGTGCCTCATCTTCTGAGACCTAAATGCGTCAGAGCACTTCACACTTTTTTAAACCAAGGTGGATCCAGCCTTCGGTGGTAAATACATTTGATAGGAACTTCAGCAGAAACTGTCCTCGGTAGTAAATGTTTTGTCTATGATAAGTTATGTATTATCAGTCCTTATGATTATCCCAATAGGTTTTGTTGGCTTATCTGTTATCAAGCTACGTTTAACCCCGTCAGCAATCAAATGCTACATTTTGAATTCAAATGCTTCAAAGATTTTGCTCTTTCGATAAATCGATTTGCTTTCATTGCAGGGAAGAACAGCACTTTGGGATTCTGTCTTGCTTCTATGCCATAAAATTAAGACAGATTATGGTGGCATTGTTAGAGGAATGCATCTGGGTTCTTCAGCCTTGAGGATTCTTCCAATTCTTGAAGAAGAAAACAGTGAGTGATGTTTTCCATATCTTCTTGAAAAGCAGACTTTAATTAACATCTCTAGTTACTAATTGTTTTTAGGGACTCGTGTGTGCAACAACTAATGATTTTAGCGACTTTTTTTGTGTTAGAAAATCGCTGACTAACCGTCTAGTGACTGTTTAATATGTTGGGAAAGACCGATTGACATGTTTAAACAAGCCTGTAAACGAATTGAATGTTCACCGAACAATTTGAGGGAGAGTTTGCTTATGTTCATTTGAATGTGAGCATAACATTTTTGTTCATTTAGTTATATGAATGAACATGAACATGTGATATTTGTTTATGTTTGTTTATTTACGTGTGTTTACATACTCATTTTAATTTATTTAGTCATTAGTAAAACTAATTGCCTCGTTACGGATCAACCGATTAGCCAATCAAATATAAGAACCAACCTAGGATGATTGACAAAAGAACGAATGAGAAAACATTCATTTTCTTCGTCTATTTACGTTTGATTTTCTTTTGTTTAGAATATTAAAGAGCAGGTATATACGAAGACCAACACATTCATTCACAACGATCAAATGATAAATAAATACGTTTAAGTTTTTATGTGCATTTGTTTGTTTGGTTAAAATTAAATGCGTGAACACTTCAGGGTTATGTTAAAATGTACTTGTGGCAGGATTTGATCACGATCAACATTTTGGTGATACTTCTAGCGTCTAAAATATAATAAATGCAAATTCAGAATTTATGACTTTAATATTAGTGAATTGTAGCATCAAAAGAGTTAAACTCTGGTTATAATAGTCACTAGTGGTGTTATGGGTTATGACATGCAACAAGCAAACACACCTAGTAATATCTCAGTTATAGAGTAGTGTCTGGGTAGTTGAATGACGCGCGGATGCAGGATCCTTCGGTGGTCTTCGATGACATAAAAGCGCTCACGTTTCTTTGGATAAAAGATAAACTGAAAGTTGGAATTTCCATGTGAAACTTTGATGCAGTTTACTTTGTAACAACTGTAGCTTTTCTTTCTCTTTTTGTATTTCTACTGCCTTGCTAGTTTTTTTAAATATTAGTCTATAGTTAACAATGAAACATGCATAAAGACAACTTTATCACTGAATATAATACATTGAATGTATATTATTTTAGCATGTGGAGTTTTTGACTTGAGATCTAGATTCTAGACACCTCGAATGTATATTATTGGGTAATTTTTATAAATGAGTTATGACATACCACTATATATTTTAACTATTCCTTTACATTATCTGATTTTATGTTTAGAAATAAAGTAAAATAAATTAATGTTATATCTTGAGTTTTAAAAGATCTCTAATTTGTTTTTGATGTTATAATACCTATAGCATGGTAACGTTATCTCTCAGACCTCAGTTACGTGTTTGTGCGTGTACATATACGCATAAGACTCGAGACATTCTCTTTAATGCATTGTGATCATTCTCTTCTTGTTTGCTTCATGATCAAACGGCCAAAATGAATTTATTTGATTCTTTACTTTTTTATGATTCATATTTGAATTCGCACACTCCTATGTACGAAGGATCAAATAATAATGTTCTTAGAAAGTGTAGGAACGATTTGTAGGATAGCTCAATCTCCATCTTTTATTTTATTGTTTAAGGACAAAATATGTAATAGAAGTATTTTTTACGCAACTAAGAAATATAACAAAATAATCCAATATCTTCTCTTGTTCCATTTTCTCACCCCTCTCCATCAATGTGAACTTTGTATTCTTACTCTCGACTACAATAACTTTCTTTATTATCATCACTACTATGGAGCTCGTGACGATTCATCTTCTCTTAGCAACATTGCTTTAGATTTATTTTATTGATCAAATCTTTTGATTTACACTGATTCTGTGAAATCTTTTTTTATGACGTTTCCAAAACGTTTTTAGTGGATGAAAAATAAAATATATAATTTATGACTCATTCACTTAATTCATGTTTAATATTTAATGATTTTTAATTACCTAAACTATGAGGTAATTATGAAGGAAAAAAGCACAGGTTTTTTTTAAGAACATTTTTTTTCAACTAAATACCATCTATCTTTCGTTTGAAAGGATTTAAATCTACATCCGTTATTCTGGGGCATACACCATACCCCAACATATCTAATACTTATTTTTTAGATAGTAAACAAGTCAAGTCAGCTTGTTAGTCTTTACTAGGTAAAACATTGAGCTCGAGCACAACTCGTAAAAGGCTTAACATCTCACATGTTATCCTCCCGGCTCATTTGTTATTTTTATTTTTATTTAGTGTATTATTATTTTACACCATACTGAGTTAAAAAAACTGCTTGATGAGAGATTATCTTGGCTCGTGATTAGCTCATTTACTCGTTTGTTGATTAGAATCACAAAGGTAGAGGACATTTTGATCAAAATCTTGATAACCTTTATGCTATACTTTGTTTTGTTTTACTTTTGATAAATTTAGTGAACATGCGCTTCATCACAAGTTCAACTGTTCAATTTTGACCTGTTACATTTTTGGGGTATGTCAATTAAAAGGGCTATATCTAGGAGATTGATTTGCTTATTTCTCATTAAAAAGTTCACGGCCAATGATCATTCTTCTGATCTCGCTTGTTCCAGCACCAATCTCGTATAATTTGGCATCGCGTAGCAACCGCCCAGTCGGGTACTCGTTTACATATCCGTTACCACCTAGGCATTGAATAGCCTGCAATAAAAGTATTAAGTTAAATTTATAGAAACAAAAGGTACAATGGGGAAGACTACAAGCACGCCGCCAACTAACTAATCACATAACAGTGACATGTTATACGGGCCGTATAAGGTGGTATACACTAATACCCGTTTTGGCCATCTATACGGCCCGTATAGAGATTTTGGGGTGGTGTATGTATGGTAGCATCCCTTTACAATTGGAAAATTGGTTTCACCTGTAGAGCAACTTGTGTGGCTCTTTCAGCAGCAAAGAGTATCACTCCAGCACAATCCTGTAACAAAATGAGTACAACCGTCAATGCACAAGTCACAAATCATATGGCAATAAGGTACATGATATGCACCTTTGGGACAAGTATTCCATTGTCACATTGTCTTGCAACCAAATACATGTATGATCTGTAAAAATGTTGATTAATTGTTAGTAAGCATGTGATTTCATCTAGTAGAGGTCAAAGTGGTTCGAATCGCCTTTAACCCCTCCAAGGCTACCTGGTCAACACAAGTTGCGTTTTACCTGGCCCTACTGGTTAGTAGGCTCATGGCAGGGTTTTGAGTTTTCTAGTGACGGGTTCTCATGGTTATCAAAGTGAAAAAAGAAACACGAGCATGTGGTCAAGGATCATGGAGCCATTGTTTACCTTGAAGACTGCAAAGATGTATACATGTCTGCAATTTTACCCTGTTTTCACAAAAAGTACAAGTTTAAACAATCTATTTATGGATTGGTTGATTAGATTGCATTTGCACTTTGTCTCAAACACATCAAATAAAAAGAGAGTTAAAAATAGGGGAAACGGATTGTTACAGTTAATCACCCAAAATCTAATTTTAACTATTGGAATAATTATTTTTAATCATATTTAATATGTTACTAACCTCCATAAGTTGAAACTCCCCAATGGGGCGACCGAATTGTTCCCTTTGGCGGATATAAGGAAGAGCAACATCAAGACATGCTTGCATGATGCCGACTGGTCCAGCTGACAGTACAAGTCTCTCTAAATCTAAACCCGACATCATCACATAAACTCCTGAAATTTGCAAGTTAAAAATAAATATCATCATTCAACTCTATAAAATCAGATAGAGTGGGTGAAGTATCAGACATAAATTTATCTTTACTATAGTGTTACCTTTTCCCTCTTCACCAAGAACATTCTCGTTAGGAACGAAGCAATTTTCAAAAACAAGCTCGCATCTGAGATTTGTAACAATTAGATAATCAGATGGGTAACATTATTAATCAAAGATTAGGATTATATAATTAACTATGATGGGTACATACGTGTCACTTCCTCGCATTCCAAGTTTGTCCAATTTTTGAGCAGTACTGAACCTGCAATCCAGACACAAAGACAAATATTGATTTAATGATTTTGCAGAACATAAAAAAATAGTACTTTCCATTATAGTCAAAGATGAACAGAAGATGTACCCAGGCATCCCTTTCTCAATGATAAATGCAGTTATTCCTTTTGAACGAGAAGCAATATCTGTTTTAGCATAAACAACCTGATTTTGACCAATAAAATAATATGTCAACAAAGAAATGCTAGTTCAAAACTCTCTTGCAATTGAAAATTTAACATGATGCATGATGAATATGATCACATATTATAAAGTTACTTATTTACCAGAGTTTGAGCAATGGGACCATTGGTGCACCACATTTTGTTCCCATTAAGAACATAACCACCATCAACACGATCAGCTTTGCATTTCATGCCAACAACATCTGAACCAGCTGGTGATATAAAAACAAAAATTAACTTAAAACAAAAGCTCAATGATCTGCAAAGACTTGACATAATCCAATACTGCTAAATCAAAAGGTACCATTAGGTTCACTCATTGCAAGAGCGCCCACATGCTCCCCACTGATTAGCTATACGAAAAAAAGGAAATTAGACTGAAGCTATGAAAGAACATATATAACGATTAAAAGATTAAAAAAAACCTTAGGCAAATATTTTTCCTTCTGGGCAGCAGTTCCATTTCTCACCTGCAATATCAACAAAACTCATTATATTTAACATGTTAAACATGGCAGAATATATTAAAATTAATATAGTTTCAATTAGTTATTACCAACTGATTAATACAGAGGTTAGAATGTGCACCAAAGGATAAACCAACTGATCCTGATGCACGGCTAATCTCCTCCATAGCTAAGCAATGATATAAGTAACCGAGCCCTAGTCCTCCATATTCCTCTACAAGACATATATAGTATTTTTACTGCTTCAATTTGCAAGTTAGTTTGGAAACAATAAACATACATGTTACTTGTGCTTGATCAGATCAAGCTCTAGGTTTAGAGATCCATGTAGCATACATTTACGTATCATATTGAAGTATAACAAAGTAACACATTATTTACTACATGAATTTGGCCCAAAATACTCAGCAAATTAACAAGAAATTAAGAGTAGAGGCTGCAGCTCTACCCGGAGCAGTGATTCCATGAAGATTAAAGTCTCCCATTAATTTCCATAAGTTAACCTCCTGCACCATTTATAAACAAAACATAGAATCAATGTTTGAAATTGGTATATACATATTGTTAGCCTAATTTGGATTGGGATGAAGATAAAAAGGAAGATGCTGATTTTTTGGAGTCTGAGTTTTTTTTGGTTTTGATTATATAGTGATTACCTTTATTTATATTAAGATATCATAATTTATTTAATTTGATTGTTTCCTTGTATGTAGGAATTTTGAATTTTGAGTCAATTAGGGTTAGGGTCTAAGTTTAGATTAGTATAAATAGGATATCAATGCAATTGATTTTAGAGTGGGTTTTTTTTAATAATCAATCAAAGTGTAAAGCAAGGCTGCTTTCAAAAACCCTCCATTGTTTTTTTTTTCTACTGCAAGATACCTTTCAATTGGTATCAGAGCTTGGTTTCAAGGGAAATCAAACTCATCATCTTGACCCGAAGGACTGGATCAAGAGCGAAGGACCACAATCAATGGTAGAGAAACAGATTGTACCTGTGAAGGAAGGAGGTACAATGACCTTTCAATGTCCCATATTGAACTCCACACATTATACAATGTGAGCGGTGAAGATCAAGGCGATTTTCAATGTTCAAGGAGTCTAGGAGGCGATTGAACCAGGTGTGGATGTTGATCCAAAGAAGGATAATGTGTCGATAGCTTACTTGTATTAAGCAATGCCAGAAGAACTCGTTTTGCAAGTTGCTCAATACACCCATGCAAAGCAGATTTGGGATGCAGTAAAGGTATGTTTTATTGGCGCATATAGGGTCAAAAAGGCTACAAACTCTAAGGAACGAGTTCGAAGCCCTAAAGATGAAGGATGGGGAATCTATTGATGATTTTGCAGGAAGAATGAGTGGATTGGTTTCCAAAGGTAACAGCCTTGGAAAGACATATGATGATGCAACACTGGTTAGGAAACAGCTAAACGGTTCATAGCCATTGTCGCATCAATCGAACAATTCGCAGATCTATATACCATGTTGTTTTCGGAAGTAATAGGTAGACTAAAAGCATTCGAAGAAAGGCTTCGTGCAAAAGAGCCGGACAAGGAACAACCAGTTGCTATTGACTCAGGATGAGTGGGAGGCTCGCAACAAAGGTGGTAATAAGGACCACAACAAAGGTGGTGGTCGTGGTACGACTAATCATAGTCATGGCAGATGTCAATGCTGTGATAGAGACAAGGGGAGTCGGGGTGATTCGCCTGTAATCGTAAACAAGACGTTTCAAAAATCAAGTGTTTTAAATGTGAAGAATGCGGACACGATGCAAGCGAGTGTCCAAATCAAAACTGGAAAGGTGCAAGGCTGAAAAATGAAGTACACCCGACTCAAGAAGAAGAAGATGAACCAACCCTGTTATTAACCATGTTCGACCAACAGGAAGATCCAGATATGAAAGATGATACAGTGTGGATTTTTTCTGATGAGATCGATGAGAACATAGATGAGCATGAAACAAAATTAGAAAAGATGAGCGTGCAATTACGAGATCTACTAGGAATCAATAACACCGGTCGAAGAGATCAGAATCCAAATTAGGGGGGTTATTGCTAGCCTAATTTAGATTGGGATGAAGATAAAAAGGAAGATGTTGATTTTTTGGAGTTTGAGTTGTTTTTGGTTTTGATTATGTAGTGATTACCTTTATTTATATTAAGATATCATAATTTGTTTAATTTGATTGTTTCCTAGTATGTAGGAATTTTGAATTTTGAGTCAATTATGGTTAGGGGTCTAAGTTTAGATTAGTATAAATGGATATGAATGTAATTGATTTTAGTGTGGGTTTTTTATTAATAATCAATCAAAGTGTAAAGCAGGGCTGCTTTCAAAAACACACCACTGTTTTTTTCCTACTGCAGGATACCTTTCAATTAAGATATATAAAACTTATAATGATCAGTCTTGAAAGTTCAAACCTTCGGGAAATTATTCGTTTCGTCTATTTTTGATGCATGAGGAGCGATATGCTCTTGAGCAAATTGTGCAACGCTGTCTTTGAACTGTCATCATCGCCACAAACTGTCAGAAAACAACCAAATCTTTCCTCCAAATACTCAAACCCCCTCAAAAGGTCAAGTAACATGTAACAGTAATAACAATTTACCAACACTTAGGATGTCAGAAACGCCAATTAAGCAACTCGCATGTAACAGAAAACCAATGACATGCATCCAAGAACACAATATTTCTATATTCAAAGATAAAATCACAACAGATTTAAAACACTTTCAACTGTTCGACTTTGTACCATCACCAACCGCATTCATTTCTCCTGTGTAACAGACTCCACAAATTTCCCATATCCTAACTGACCAAAATCAGCAACCAATACCACACTAAATGATCAAATTACAGCAGTCAATAACTTCACAACCTAACTAGCTGCTTAAACGCCACAAACACTTAATGCTGAAATCAACCATTGCCATAATAACCTCACGAAACCCTAAAACTCACCTCCTCTCCAATAACCAACTCATGTTACACATTTTAAGCAACACACACCACAATCAGCAAACCAATTCACGTTCTTCTAAAGCAAACAAACACACCTCGAATCTCCACATCAACGATCGAAAACAAACAATCCAACACCAAAACCTTAACGAACTCACGAGATCAAACAAAATCAAAAAAAACAGAACAAACAGATCTTATTTCTTAACAACCTGAATCTGAGTATCATCAAACAGCATCGATGTCGAAAACAAGAAACCCCTAGGTGTTGACAATGCATCCGGTACAGATGTCAATCTCGCCAACCTCCGCATCATCATCATCATCTTCTTCTTCTTCTTCTTCTTCAACACAACTGAATCAAAGCCACAAGTCACAAGTGCAATGAATCAACGGACACAAATCACAAGTGCAATGAATCAACGGATACAAATCACAAGTGCAATGAATCAATGGATACAAACCTGTTGGTGTTTGAATTCATCACGTAGGGTACCATAAAATGCGCCTTTATAAGGGTTTATCTTCAGGTTTTGGATGTGATTGCCATGTGTGTGTTAGTTCTTCGAGATAACTACAAATGGGACAAACCAAAATGGCAATAACGTGGAAGAATATCTCACCAACATTTTGATTTAGCATTTTATTTTATTAATTTGATTTTATTAATGAGAAATATTTAATTACTATAACTTGTTTACATGATTTGAATATTATCAACTTGAAGGTCAAATTGATTTATCACTTTTTCAAGGAAGTGGTATTATACATGTGTTGTTATAATTGTATTAAGCTTTTACAGAAATTATTATTTCAGTTTGAAAGTTTAAATTTTACTATTTGTATTTAAAAGTTTTATAAAATATTTCATTTGAATTTATTTAATTAAGTCTAATTAACAACGTTAACTTTTTTTATGTTAAGTTTTCTACATTAAACGTATTTTTTGTCAAAACAATTACAAAATAAAAAAAATCAACTTTACTTGTGGTTTTATGCGTTCAGTCTAGTTTGATAATCACAATTACGATTTGAATCAACATATTAGATAAAATTAAATATAATGATAATTACTTAAAAGTGACTTATTTGTAACTTTATAAAATATACACCTAAAAAAAATATATAAAGAAACAAGTTATATGACAAACTAATCATAACCATAAACCCAACAATTAAATTTTATCTTGTTACACTACGCCAACACTCAATTTTGGTGGTGGCAGTGTTATCACATCATGCCACACTATACCACTACACACATATATAACGGTCACAACATCACGACGAGAAAATACTGTGAAAAAGGCATTTTGCGTGCATGAAGGGGGTGGCGGCGATGGTGCCGAGGCTCACCATTGCTTCACGACAAAACATACAAAATATATTAACAAGACAAAAGAACAAAAAACTACCTAAAACCTCTCACGTAGAGTTGATTTTTATTTTGTAATTATTTTGACAAAAATACTCCTAATGTATGAAATTTAAATGGATTTAAATGACAGTTTTTGTGAAACCTTTGAATGTAAAAGACAAAATTTGAACTTTTAGACTCAAATGATAATTTCTACAAAACTTAATGATGAAATAACATTTAACTATTCATTATATTATTGTGATGGTTAATATGTTACACGTTTATTTGTAACATGTTATAGTAGTTGTTTTTTTTTACATAAAAAAATTACAGTGATGTATGATCATTATTTCGTACATGTAATCTAACTTCTATGGTTGGCGTTGAAGGTTGATTTGACGGTTTTGTTGCAATCTCCCATCAATGGTGTATAAGAATATTTTGTGAATGTTAATCAGGGGCGGGAAGGTCTCCGTTGAATATAAACAATTAAATATAAAAATTCATCTATCCTAAATAGAAAAAAAGTTAGGCCCCTATTGTTGAGCACAAGTTTAATTAGCCCTCCATCTTTAATTAATCACCTTGTCTCCAATGCAAAAAATTAATGACAGAAGCTTCCTAATGTTGTGGGATCTGTTAGGGTTTCATGTTGGCACAAATTTAACCCGTTGGTTAAGGCTAAAAGGTACTTCACAAGTTCATTAAGATAAAATATGTTATATTATTGTATTCTAGTTACTGAAATATGTTATAAGAAGCTTAATTTGTTTTACTTAAAAGATTTTAACTAAACATGTTAGTAAAAACAAGTAATTTGTTTGAAAAACTATTATAATACGTAAAATTTAATTTTGATACTCATTTTGACCCATTTTATCCGTCCTGTCTTGGCCGATTCGTTTCTTGCCACCACTTATCAAAAATCCTGAATCCACCACTGATGCTAATGTTGTTGTATAATCATGAGTTCGATCATTGTCCTCGTAGATTAGAAATATGCAGTTTGCTAACTTATATTCTTTTGACAATCACAATGTTGGCCATATTCTACTCTCGCGAACAATCACAGATCCATCTATGATCTTACATGTTCTTAGTCGCCCAAGAAAAGTGTATCGATTAGTTGAGTAACCTGTTATTGCGATCTTATTTTGGCGACGAGGTTAGAATGTTTCAATGACATGAAATCATGACTACAAAGCTATTATCATCACTAAGAATAATAAAAAATATGAGTAAACTGTTGTTTGGTAACCTTTCAATGGTTAAGATATAACCCTTACGCTGAATGATTAAGAAGTACCATTAAGATTTAACCTCTAAATCATTCAACATTAAAGTTATCTCTTAAACATCAAAATGCTATAAACCATTAAAATGTAATGTCTTAATGACCATTAAAAGGTTATCAAATAGCCCTAACCTGAAGTTGGTATCACGGTATGAGGATTAAAATTATATCAAATATGTATAAATCACACCTATTATACATGTATTGTTTGTAAATTATTTTTATTTTTAGTTATCAAACTACTAACATAATGTATATAACTTTCTAGCTTCGTTGTGATATTGGTAATTTTCCTATTAAATCATTGCAAATGTAAAATTAGATGATTTTTAAGCGCAACAAAATTGGTGTTAAATAACAACCATTAATATAATATATTATAAAAATTCAACAACGGACACTAGTTAGTTGAATTTGTTGAAACTTTTAATGTATAATATGATAAGAAGTAAATTATGGGTTTGAATTCAAAGTTAGATTCAAGTTAGCAATAATTTAAAATGACCGATTTAGCATGGCATTGTAGACATTATAGACATTTTATATTCCAATAATTATGATGTATTTGAAAAAAAATCATATAATAGTAAACAAGTTTTATAAGTGTTTCAATTAGATTATTAATATTTTTATTTGTTCAAATCAGGTTATTATTATTTATATTTTTTCTAATCAAGTTATTAAAATTTTAAAAGTGTTTCAATTAGATAGACTCATATTTTGAAAATTTTTAAATAATTCACAATTTTTTTAAATAATTCATTTTTTATGTATAGTATTAATTGGTATTGCAATTTACTAATGAAACATTAAAGTAAACTTTTGTGAAGTGACCTAATAATAACTTGGTTACGATTTTAATATGTTATCCCTTTTTTTAAAATATATATATTTAAGTTAGATTTTAATAATTATCTATATTAATAGAAATGTCATTCATTAAATAATATATTATTAAAAGATAAAATAAATTAGATTATAATAGTTGTATAAAAATTAATATATCATTTGTTAAATAAAAAAATATGTGATAAGTACCAAAATTCTTAAATATCAAAATTGCTCTATTAGATGTTTTAAATTATAATAAAATATCAATATTACTTATCCAAATGTATTATATAATAGTATAGATAAAATATTATAGATAAGATATTGGAATCCCTAATCATCTATTATAGTCTAGTCTGTGACGGTGACGGTTCGGTTTTAGTCTGTTAATACACGGGTCGATTAGATGAGAACTAGGCATAAATAGACTCTCTTGATTACCTCGTATACAATTAATTTAAAAAAAACAAAACTATTGAGAACTGCTTTCTTAAACGTATATAAAAACATATTTTCCAATTAGCCTTTCAAATATATATATATATATATATATATATATATATATAAATATATAAACACATTTCTAAGCCAAAATAAATATTTCGTTATTGACACAATATCAAAATCTTTTCAAATTTGAGTTTATGGCATTTGACATCTTAAAAACTAAACTAATAAGGAGCTTACTTAGTGTAAAAACCCTTGGCAATTATATATGGTTAATACTAATAGAAATTACTCAATTAGTAATAACTAATAAATCTATAGAGAAAAAATGTGAAATTGTATGAACTAGACCTTTTTTTAAAAATTTTAACATGTTTAACTCAAACAAAGGTTCCATAGCAACTGCATAACTTATTTGCTTACATATTCTTGCATCCAAGTCTAGCAAGCACTTAAAACTTGCTTTGAAAACCAGAGGTTCCACGGTCGCTGGCCCGACACGAAACACATATTACACACTACAAAACAACCATAAAACGCTTCGACACATACGTTGACTAATCCGGTTGACCAACCGACGAGGATTTAGCCGTATCAACGACAGCAGGTGGTTCCTCCAAGCAGCTTGTGTTGTCACTGATCACTCCACTGCTCATCAGCTTCTCAACTTCTTCAGCAGTGTATATGTGTATCTTTGTCACCATTCTTGCAAACTCACTGCATACAACAGTTTACAAACATGTTTAACCACACTATGCTTCTAGAATACTATAGAAAACACTAGAATGTTCTAGAAGACGGTGCTCACTCCCATGGGTCGTCGCCAACAACCATCATGTCGTTCTCTTCGTCAGTATACAGTAGTCGCCATACACTGTTTGGATCGTTAAACATGCCTTCCATGTTAAATAACACTTCTAGCTCATTGAACAACTCGCGGTAACTTGACATTTTTGATAGATCAATGGCCCTTCCAACTTTATTTCCTTGTTTGTGAACCTATAATCCATACCAAGTTTAATGAGTTTAATAAAACCTCATAATCTTCTTGAAAAATATGCATGATTTTTGACGAAATCACGAGAATAGGCATTTTTCTGCTACCCTATGGTTATGTCAACCATTTCACAAAAATAGCCATACGTTACGCGACTTCAATGTCGCGTATCAATGAAAGTGCTACGTGAGAATAAGTTTAAAATACATGACAGATATTCTTGTATCCTACGCTTATGAGTTGATACGCGACATCGAAGTCGTGTGATGTATGGCTATTTTTGTGAAATGGTTTCGACATGACATAGGGGTATATAACTTGAAGAAAAATGCTTATTTTCGTGATTTTCTTTCGGTTTGTTACCTTGGTACAACTCCTCTTGTTTAAACCTTTAGCATCTGAAAATTGAGGTGCTGCGTTCAAGTGAAAACCAAAGAGTTTACAGCTACTCCCAATGCTATCTGAAGCACCATCATCTTTCTCACCGTTTGCATTAGGTTCGATAACGGTTTTCTCAACGGGCCCACTTCCAGCAGAAGGTGGAATGATAGGAAACCGGGTGAAGTTTGTAGGCATGACCCGAGCCGGGCCCGGGCCCGGACTCGGTCTTAGTCTTGCTTCATAAACATCAGGATTTGGAAACCTGAAGTTTCGACCACCTTCAGAACCAAGTGGATAGAACCCGGGATTCTCAGGGGTTCGGTACATGTTGAGAATGTTGCAATGGCTGTTACCAAGATCGGTTCTTGGTGGGGCCCAAGAACCGATGTCGGTTTTACTAGTCAATGATCTCAACGAGCAAATTTCTTGACCTTGCAAGACCTGCGGGAATCTAGTATTGTCAGATCCCAGAAAGCCCGAGTAAGGGGTGCTTGAGAGTGGTTGATGATGAGTACTTCTCATAAGTTCGACAAAGTTTGTACTCCTCCCAATCATCATCCCATTTGGGGGAAAACCCGCGTGCATCGAGGGTTGTACCCCGAAGCTTAACGAGTTGTTCATCTTATCACATCCAAAGAGAGGTGATACAGGACCTACATTTTCTTGACCTTGCAAGACCTTAGAGGATCTTATCGACTCCTCAAAGTCTACATATCCACCACGCGCTGCAAAAAGAGTAACATAAATAAACGACTAACGTTTAAACACATAAACTTAATTAGTTGTTGCAAAAGCAAAGTTCATACCGGCTGCAGGGTGTCCGGAAGGAGCTGCATGCAGACCAGCGCGTAGTTTCTTGAGCCGTGGGGACGATTGAAGGTTTAACAACGGGAAAGACCCGCTAGAAAGATCGATTTCCCATGGAGATATTTGTTCTTGATGATCATTACCAATGTCTTCATCCCACCTCACCTGTTTTTGAAGCAAGAAAGCATGTACATATAAACATCAGTCAATATATAAAGGATTAGTTTCTTATATATCCTTCTATAAGTTTAAACTTTTCATATATAAGTTTCAAAATTTCATAATATTATATTTACGCGTTCCATAGCAAATAACATAAAAGCATTTACTTATTCATCAAACACTAAAAACATATATTGCAGCTTTACACTGCAATAACACATCCAAACACTACTATCTTCCACAACCATCTTATTACATCTGATTCTCTAGTAGTTGATATCACAATCACTTTCAAAACACACATCAAACGTCTTTCAAATGAGAACGCCTTATAGTTATGGACCACTACATCTGAGACCTTTGAGTATGTCTTTTCACATGTAATTGTTTTAACAACAAAATGAAATAAGTTTTTAATGAAGTTATATAGTTAAGGCGGGTACCATTAGACATCTCCATTTTGAATTGGCCCATTTGTAAGGATCGATATCACCTACACCGGTCACAACTCCACTAAACCTGCATAAAAACATAATAAAACTCTATCCCATATATAATCAACCACAGATTTATAAACATATCTGTACATCATACCTTCTTTCAGGAGACTCATCCACACAGAACTTCATTTTGAATCGTGCACCAGCAGATATCATGTTACGGACTGATTTCTTGTACTTTGCGTATGGAACAACGAAATCTGCTCGGCTAGACCTACATTGTGATTGTTATTTGTTAAAATAAATTAAAAGAAGTAATCAAAAGTTTGGTTTGCTTGATAAAATTAGTTTTTGACAAAATGTTTACCTTGGACTGTAGAAAACATCAAAGGTACTGTTGGTAGATACTGCTTTAGCAACTGCTGCAAGAGTGTCAGCGCAAGATTTCAAGTTGCCCATCGCTGCATCAGGAAGAATGTTTCGTGGCCGAGTGGCTCTTCGGGTTCCCAACCTCAGTTCTCCACCTTCTCCCCTAATTTTTGAGAAATTCATAAGATAAATTGACCAAAAATGAAATTTTTAGTAGAAATGATTCGAAAAAAACAAGATTAAAGAAAAGGGTGGGTGGTTAAGTAATTTTTAAAATTACCCTTGGATGGTAAAATTTGTTACATGTATGAAAATGAGTGTTCCACAACAGAATAATCAGGTCATCAGAATTAGAATTTGTTTATCCAAACATCATAAGATGATTGTTGTGACCTACGTTTAAAAAAGCATGAGGCGCTCCGAGGCATTTAGGAGTCAAAAGCCGTGGCCCAAGGTGTTTTCACCAGAGCATTAGTCAACCAAAAGCCTAGATGTGAGGCTTTGGGTGCGCTTTCACCAGCCTCAGTTATCAGGCGCGACTAAGGCGACATATATAAACCAAGATAGTGGCTTTAAAAAGCAATTTTAAAAACCCATAAATCAAAAGAAAACTCAAGTGCTTATTGGTTTGGATTCACCACATTTGCAAGCGAATACTAAGTTATTCTTGTTTATACCTCTTCTAATAAAAAAATGTGTCACAAGCTACAAAAAGATACCTCAAAAAGAGAACAGCATCCCCAGAAACAAGATTCTTTTGGCTTACAAAGATACTCCAACCTGTTGTAAGCAAATGGCGCCTCGGCTGACCTGCAAACACGTGAATCGTTCCCAAATGCATCGACATTTAGTTCAACCAAAGTTTAGAACCCTAATTCATATTACTCAACAAATAAAAACCAAATTTACCTCTATAAATATGCCTAAATTTCCATTCCACTCCATGGAGGTCCTTAGCAACTAGTTCTTGACTGGGCCTCTGCTGCTTATAATCCTAAAATTCAACCAGTATATGCAATGCAGTTATATGAATAAAGTTGCACATGTAATAGTACAAATTTAGTCACATTTGCACATGCAAAAGCATTAAAAACACAAAAAGTAGTTAAAAATCAAACCAGAGGTGGGAAACAATCTTCAGCAGCTCTTCGAGGGACCGAAAATCCACCATGAGTGGATGTATCAGAAGCAGTGAGTGTTTTGCAGAACATTTGAGGTGTTGATCTTGTGGGTGTAACCCCACCCCCCTCTTCTTCCTTTTCTTGTAATTTTCCCTGCAAAACAAAGTTAAAAATAAAATATTAAATATTAAAAAAAAAAGTTATTTTTACAACATCACACAAGATTTTATGATCATAAAAGGTTAAAAACACAATCTAAATAGCAGAAACATAAAAGGAAACAAGATTATGAAAGGGGATTTCTTGAATTCAACTCAAAATTAGAAACTGGTTCCCAATTTTACCTCTGGTAGAGGGAAAAGAGTGAGCTTTGTGTAGACCTCATCATTCTCCTTGTTTGCCTGTTTTCAAGAATTGGGCAAAACATGAAAAGATTCAACAAAAAGTGAAATTGAGTAAAGAAAACAACACCCAATATAGCAAAAAAGGTAATTCAACAACTTACAAGCAATTGAACATCAACAATTTTGCAAAAGATCTGAGGAGGGAGTCCAAAAGAAGGCACATCAATGGGTGAAAACTGAGTGGATGAGTGTGAAGCAATTTGTTCCAAATGACCTTGAGGGAAATAAACAACCCCATTTCCTTTGTTTGGGAGAGTGATAAGAGGACCAGCACAAGCATGCCAAAGCTCCATGTAAATTGAAGAATTTGGGGATTTTAAGGAGGAATTTGAGGAGTTTGATGATGTTGATAGTGATGAATCCCCTTCATTTCCACAAGAATCTGCATTCTGACCACTCACTGCATGATTCAAATCAATCTCCATCACAAAATCCAACTTCAGTCTGCAACTACTTCCCCTAGTGAATCTTGAAACCTAAAGTCTGGGGCTTTTTGAGGTGAGAACAAGCTAGTGATTCTTGATCTTGATGGGTGCAAGAAAATTGGGGGAATGAAGTCAAATCATGGGGAAAAATCAAGAAAATCAAGAACAGCATGAAAAGACATGGTTGTTGATGATGAGAAAATGGGGGAAAAGATTATTTATTTATAATAATATTTGAAAGCAGAAGAAATGGGAGGAAATTGAGAGTATGATTGCTAACCCATTATGTTGTTTTGAGAGTTAAAGGAGGGGAGACAGAGGAAGGAAGGTAGACATGGACAAATGCATAGGTAGCACAGAAAAAGCCAATGTGGGTTTATGTCTTTTTTTAACATCACTTCTTTTTCAACCTAACAAAATCTATGGATATTTTACAATTATTTATTACCATATCTCAATAACCATTTATTTTATAAAAAGTAATTTAAATTATGTATCTATTTTGAAGGTTTCCTTGAATGTAATGGGTTAGGAGCTTGAGTTCATGATTCTATTTTTAATCTTAACTTATCACTCGTTTACTAAACTAAAGTTTGTCTTTATCATATATTATTTTTATGATACTTTTATATCTAATGACTATTACATAGTATATATTTAATGTACTAGAAAGATTATTATATATATATATATATATAAGAGTTGTTTAGGCTCGCACGTCTGCTCGAAATTAATGTGTGAAGCTTGAGCTTAAGCTCATCTATTAAATAAACTTTAATATAAGCTTTTGAGCTTGTTTAACCTCGGCTGGATTCGGGTTTTGACGAGTCTATCTCGAATAGTGCATAAATACCTCAATTCATTTCATCTTAAGTATTTATGGGTTATCAAAGTCGGACACAACTCATTTATTTATTTGTGTCAAGGTCATCATACACACTTAAAACACATAACTCAAACAAAACCCACGTAACTCATTTATGTAAACATGTTAGCAGGTTGTAATAAGCAATAAACGAATCAAGTGGGTCATAAAATGGATCATCGAGTTGAACTTGTAAAATACACATATGTAGAAACACTTTTTAGTTTTTTTTTATTCTTATTAAAAATATGAACAAACCGGTCAATTTAATTTAGCATAAGACGAACTCCATTCCTTTTATTAAATTGATTAAATAAATCAGCTTCAACACAACATATTTATTAAACAATGGTTAATCCAAGATCTAAATTTTTTCATGTACAACTTACGTCGTGTTATAAATTAGCACCCTTGTTTAGTCGGTTAGGGATCCATGATTTATATATGATAACCCCTTACAATGGTTAGAATCTTATATATAATTTGTGGATTGATATAAACTAATATCTAGTACAAAATAAATTATAATTATATATCAAACTCAAGTTATTAATTCATATATATTTTATTGCTCGTAATTTCTTTGCAATGATACGTTCGAATGAAATTGATACGAGACAAGACACATGTATTGAATACACGTATAGACGCACTCTATCTCAAATCAACCCATACTTTATATTTCTTTTGTCTAGAAATTTGTGTGGGATCTAAAAACAACTTTTTATAATGAATTATTATATTTCATGTCTAAATGAAACAAAATATATATTATACACTTTGCTTGGTTGTAAAACCCTACCAAACTAAGACAAATAAACCATATCTCCGTGATGTACCGAACCCCTTGTAACAAGTCGTTCATGGTTTACTTGTAACTGTATATTGATTTGCATGTCGTATGAGATATTACACAAGTATAGAGTCTTACATCTCTTGTATACTCCATTTGTTGCTTAGATGTTTACCTTATGATCAAATGATATTTTTTATATGTATATTAACTATTGTTGTAACTTTGTTACAACAATTAGATGCTTGTTATTAACATTTCGTTTGGTTGATATAGGCGTTATGATTTCACTTGTTTACTTCTCTCTATCGTTCTCTTTCACGCTTTTTTAAAATCAAAATATGATATTTTTTATATCTTTTTGATATATATTTGATTAACTTTAAGAGGTTCAGATAATGAATGTCCTTACTTGATCCCAACAAACTGAAGGTGTGAGGCTGGTGTGGTCTATAATTTTGGCGTAATTAAAGAAGGTGAACAATGGAGCTAACGACAACATGCAAACAATCGTGACATGTGAGATGGTGTTACGGATGACCATGACGTGTGAGGTGGTGTCAACAATATCAATTGATTGGTAGTTACACAAGAAAAAAAACGAAATAAAATTATTTATATGTTATACACACGATAGGACTTAACGTTCGTTATTAAAATAAACGAATATTAAAATTCAGAGGATGGTGTAACGGTAAACACATAACCCTTCTAGTAGATATCTAACTCTCTAAGGTTTAAATGTTTAATCCTACTTCAACATTTTTGAACAATGTATATATTGTTAAAAATGGACAACCAATAAGAAAATGGCAACTCAAGAAAACAACTACAATTAGAATGGAAAATCTACAAATTGAAAATGACACCATTTACTCCATTCTTAGCATGATTATTGCCTCTATATATCTCCTGTTATAACCTCTAAAAGACAATATGTCCATCACACAATTCACAAACTATGATTTACTGTTTCGTTGTTAACCGGATGCTAGTCCTATTAATTTCTGGTAACAAGTTATGAATTTATATGAGTAAATAAAAACTAAACACAAATGCTATTACATTCTTATTAATAAGGGTTATTGGATTTTAATAATCCTAACTGTAATCTATTAACCGAAATTAATCACCAACTCATGAAATATTTACAGACACTACTAATTTTAAACTTATTTTGCTTCAAAAATTCCTTACTAACTAAAAGTTAACGCCCGTTAGTTTTTTTTTTTGATGAAATGGGGTTAATTGAGTCAATTTTCAACTTCGCCACCACCCAACCTCTATTAGGTTCTTTTTTCAGTGTCTAGCATCCATCGTCACTTTAAGTTATATTTCAACTCCTCTACCACCACCCATCCTCTTTGAACTATTTTTTAGCTCCACCGTCACCCAAACTCTGTTATTAAAATCCAATAACTCTATAAATAAAGAATAGTAAAAAAAACAATTGATAACCTTTTAAGTAGGTTTAAGTTGAGCATGAGAGTGAAGATTTTAGTGGGAAGAGTTGTCAATATAAAGGTGGGGGCGTGATGAGTTTGGCAGCGAGTGGTGGTGGGGTATTTAGTAATTAGTAGTAGTTATATTATTATAAATATAATAATAATTCTAATTCTAATAATAATAATAATAATACGACTCAGTGGCCAATGAGTTATAGATCAACTGGTTTAAGAGGAAACACCCTATGACTTTCCAATGTGAAGGTCATGTAGAGATTTACAAATCGGTTTGGGGGCCCAAACCGGTTCGGGTCCCAAACCGAAACCGGTTTGGTCAAACTCGGTCAAAACCGGTTTGGCCCCAAACCGGTTCGGGTTCAAACCGGTTTCAATCCATAAAAACCCAAACCTATCAAACCGGTTTGGGTCGGTTTGGAACCGGTTTGGGTCGGTTTGGAACCGGTTCGGGCCCAAACCGGTTCGGCCCAAACC
>BJCM01272072.1:1154-25537 GCA_018326385.1 Flaveria bidentis | reverse complement strand
GTAGCATTTAAATTACATAAAAGAGTTAATAATGTTTTATATCCTTTGTTATTTTTTTAAAAGAAATGATTAAATTTAAGATCGTAAGTTTTTAAAACCATAATAATTAATTTAATAATTTCTAAAACATTTTTATTAATAAAATAATTTTTATTTAGATTTAATATCATATTAATATTGTTTTTGAAATCTAAAATATATAAAATTGCCTTTAAAAAAAATAAATGATGGAGGCTGGGTTCGAACCCCAGACCTCCGATTTGCAAGTGTAGAGTGTTAACTGGTTGGGCTAGTAGCCCGGATCTGGTTTAAAGCTCATTTAGAATGTTTAAAAATATTAATTGAAAAAATCTCCCAATTTACTCAAGAACCCTAGAATCAAATTGAGTCAAATTGAACATCAATTCGTGAATCTTGATGGAATTCAACCTAGGGCTTTTGATCCCTAAGCAAAACCGATTATACTTGTGTAAATTACTTACTTGGATTAAGTCGATTCGATGAGATACGGTGCAACGAGTTTGCGGCCAAAAATGAGGATCAATTACTTGTGTGGGTGTGTGTTTTAGAGAAATTGAGGTTACAGGTAGTTCAAATAGGTTGATTAGAAGCTTTACCATTAATTAAATAGGTTGAATTTGATCATTTTCATATCGAATGGTTTGAACATTGATTCGGGTGTTTCCGCTTGAGTTATGATTGATTCATACGTTTCTTGTTTTAATTGATGAACCTTTTATGATTGCAATGATCACAGAGACGGTTTCTAGCAATGAATTCGATTGTATCGGTCCAAGATGAGTTGAAACGGATTGCTTTTTGAATGCTTGATTCGGTTTCATCTCTTTACCTAGAAACGATGATTTAATTTCGAATTAATGGGGTTGCAGGTTCGAAACTTGGTCGCGAGGGTTGAGAACCAGTTTATTTCATATAAATATGACGAATTTGTGTTGTTTGGGTCTTGTCGGAGCGATGGCCGGAGTTGGCCGGATGAGACAGAGGAGGGGTGACGGTGAGGTTGGTTTGTGTTTAAAGCAAAGTTACACATTTGGCCCCTGAAGTTTATCATGTTTAACATTTCATGCACAAGCTTTGTAAATTAAGTTTTAAAAAAAACATTAACTTTGTAAACCATATTTAACAACAAACTTTTATTTTATAAGGTCTTTATATTTTTTTACTTTTATAAGGAAATTTTTACAATTAAATTCCAATTATGTAACTAAAACTCATAATTTAGAATAACTCTATAACTTTATAAAATGAAAGTTTTTAAATGATTATTCCATTTATTCGTTTATAGAATATTATAAAAATTATAAATCTAATTATTAAATTATTAAGGTGGTTGATAATAATTTTTATATATTTACTCATCTTTAAATCTCATAGAGATTTTAAAGTCTTATTTATTTTTACTTAATAATTAAAATTCATAATTACTTATAAAGTTGTATAAGTTTATTTGAATTCATTTTATAACTTTATAAGCTTTAATAAAACTTTCCATTTATTATTTATTGTAAAATGATTAATAAGTCTTTATGAAAAGAATTATTTATAAATCAATAAGTTGATTGCATATTTAAAGTATTTGATCCATTAAAGTTATTACATAGTTTAATAAAAAAACTCAAAATAAGTTCGGGTTCGGGTTAATAACTTGAAAAATAACGGATGTTACAACAGTATATCAACTTTTTAAAATTTTATTTTCAATTTTTTTTCAAAAAAATAAACATTTTTTCTAAAACAAATCGTATAAAAATGTTATTTTTAAAAATTTTCTTATTATAATTCCAAAATTAATTATTTGTTAGTTTTAAAAAACTAAATTTTTAAGAATACCAATTTCTAAAATATTTTATATTTTTAAATAAAATTTATGCTTTAGAAAAAATTATTTATTGGAAAATAAAATTGATAAGTAGATCCCTTTTTAATTTATTAAATGTAAAATTATATTAAATAATATTATTAATAATTAAGATAATTATTTAAGATAAGAGAGGTGAGAAAATTTTGATAAAAATGATTGTGATGCTGCCACGTGGCACCTCAAGTTACTCTTTTATTAGAGTAGGAAGATTCGTAATTAAAATAATTATTTAAAATAAGATAAATATACGAAAATTTTAATAAGAATGATTATGATGTTGTCACGTGACATCTTAAGTTAATATTTTATTAAAATAAAAAATTACGAATCACATTAAAAATTAATAATAAAGCCTAGTGGACCCGTTGATAATAATGATGGCCCAATAAGATTACGTTTTGTTTTACTTGGTAGCACACAATCACTTGAAATATATTCACATCCCACGTGACAATGCATGGGAATTGGGATCAATGCATATCTAATTACTCTCATTATTCGGTGGAAGGCTACTCCACCACTAACTCACTCACCCACCATTAGAGTTATTTTCTTGAGGCCCACCAACAGTGGTAACGGCCCATATAGGTTCCTTGTTAACCATCAAGTCATCAACTAAAGGGTTGTTTGTCTCATCTTCTTATGAGTTGTTTGATTCCATCTGAATCAGGCTTTTAATAATTCAGATGTTTAAATGATTTAGTATTTAATAATTCAGACTGTTAGTTTTCCGAGTAAATGTCTGAATGATTCAGACATTTGCCTGTGAATGGTTAGACCTCTTATCTGAATTGGTTAGATATTTGTTTTTGAATAGTTAAGCGACATAATAGTTCTTAATGGTTCAGACCTTTTATTGGTTCAACACTTAATCATTCAGAATTTGCCAAACAACCCTTTAATGGTTTCGATGACTGAATTGTTCATTATTCAATGTTTAGGTTATTTGTTTCGCGAGCAAATGTCTGAATCTGAATTGTTAAACATTATATTAATATTGAATGGTTAAGACATCTTATCTGAATTGGTCAGAAATTTGCCTTTGTATAGTTAAGCGATATAGTAGCTCTTAATGATTCAGACATCTTAATAGTTCAACATTTAATGGTTCAGACCTCTTATTAGTTTAGCATTTAATCATTCTGAAGTTATGAAACAACCCTTAAGTGGTTATTCATAAATTTACTGGCTATGGTCCTATGAATTATTAATAACAAAACTTGTACAAACTATTCAGGGTCAGTTTCGAGATATTTTAAAAGACATTAAACCCAGGGCGAAAACAAAAAGTAGGCAATTGTAATACGACGTATAAAAAATCTAAATCGAATAACTTGTATATAGACAATAATTGTTATTACAATAAACAAAACAAAAATATTGTATCAAAATAATCTAATTTACTTACTTAAGTTAATTAGAAAGTTCTCTTATCATTTTTTGAAACAAGTTCTCTTTCAAGTTTTAATATTAAATTGAGTTTAGATTGGATAAATGATATCGGACTAAACTATTTAAAATATTAACGAGCTCTAAGGTAAGGTTCAATATGTTAAAACACTTAAAATATATTGGGTCTTTTTAAAGGGTTTATTAATAGTTTATAGCTTTAAAAAATACATATATATCACATACATAATCTTTTTTGAATTTCGGGCCCCTGAAAAGATCGGACCTTGAGCGGTCGCCCACCCCACCCCAATTGGATCAGCCCTGAAACTGTTTATATAAAATCATGGGTTAAGGGTTTATTGACTATTGTCTTTTAACACTTAGTATATAGATAGTTTGTGATTTTTCTCTTCATGTGTTTTTGAGATTCGATTGTTGAGCCTTTTAAGAATCGTGTATTACGCTTCAAGATTTATAATCTAAAAACCAAATCAAAAAGTTGAACAGGGTTAGACGATTCAATTGGACAACCTGGTCTTAGAAAATGATTAGCCAAGAAATGAAATACACAACATTGACGGTTTTACTATAGTTCATTTGAATCCAGCCCGTTCATCATCTCATAACTAAATTAACCGATGACTAACAATTCATAGTTCAATCGGGCAAACAACCAGATCTAATCTAATTGTTAAATACTTAGAAAAAGAATTAAGATTTTATGTAAGTAATATAACATGTAGATGCTACTAATTGTCGATAGAGGGTGACAATGAAATTGGTAAATTGGTCCATAGATGAGGATGTATCATAGGATTATTGTATGGTCGAGGGGTGACATTTGTAATTATGAGATAGTGAAGGTTTTTTTATAGCAAATTGACTAAAGAGATATTTATGATTAAATACATAGTTTTTATTTATTTATTATTATGTTAACAAAGTCCAAAAATAGTAAAATGGCGAATGTTTTTATAAGGGTGTGGCTTTAATTTGTTGAGTAACACACGTGTGCATGAGCGACAAAGGGTAGACATGTTGGCCACCCACACACGTGCATACGGTGGTGATCATTGTGGCGACTACTTATGATGTATTTATAGCATTGTTTCATGTAGACCATCTATGGTTCATGCGCATTAACTAACATGTTGATGACAATGACCTTTTGGGTTAGTGGCATCGGGTTTTATCGTTACTAAATTGAGATGAGTTCAGGTCTCATAAGAAACATAATAGATGGATTTTAGGATAAGTCTGTAGTCGTTGTTTGGGAAAAAATAAAGGTATGTGTAATGTTTTGGTTTATATGGGATATATAAAACTATACTATTAGTTATTGTGCATCAATAACTAACCAAATAATCATAAGGATTGAAAAACTGACTCACTACATTAATTGGACCGGTTTCTTGTTTTTTAAAGTTTAGGTTTTTGATGAAGAAAGCAATGATTTGAAAAATTAGAGTAGTGCTCGATTAATTTCAGATAATCATATTGAAAATTAAAAATATTAGCGAACTAATTTTACTAAATTTAAACAAATTGAGCGGGTGTAATGTAAATAAAATTATTCAAAAATTTTGTATGGAAATACGAATTCAATAACTAGGATAATCTAAGAGTCGTGTAAGGATACTTCATATCGAAAAATATTATTGTTCACCCAATCACCTGAATAAATTCAATAAGGACAGGCATGCTTTGAGTGTGTGATCTCACACTTCAGAAAGAATAGTTCTTTCATTGGCTAACGGGATTACAGTTAATAAAATAGACCGATCTTCGCTTCCTTTATCAGTGAATGTGACCGGATGAAGAACATATAAGGCTAAAATTGCTTCAAAACTACATTTGGGCAGTTACCTTTTTAAATCAAAATACATTACAAATGGAACCCAATTTGAGTCCAAATTCACATGTAAATTTTCAGCTTCAAAACTACATTTGGGCAGTTACCTTTTTAAATCAAAATACATTACAAATGGAACCCAATTTCAGTCCAAAATTCACATGTAAATTTTCAAGAGAATTAATTTTTAATGCATTTTTAATAAAGCTACCCATTGAATCCCTGCCTAAAGGATGTTGCCAATTACTAAGGGTTTTCACTCTTAAGATTTCGACTATTAACTATTAACTCCGGCAACAACTCACAACTCCAGGCCTTAGTAGCACCTCAAGATTTCGACTACATTCTCTCTTATATTTGAACGTTGTCATCCAGTCCAGTCGTCTTCATCCATTCAACCCACTCGTGAAACTAGAGGAACCAGATAATTTTTGGGAAACAAGTAAACAACTTAAAATAGTATAACCGGACCGCGAGTGTTCATGGTTTCCGGTTCAAACGATACGTCGACCAATCAAGTCTAGTTGTGAGAACATTGATATGAAGCAAGTTTTATCTAATTTGACATTATTTATAAAATTGACGTCATATTTCACTCTGTCTGTTTAACACATAGGTAAAAGAAATACTTGACTTCATACACATGCCTAACATTAATATGGTATTTTAGTTTAATACTTTAATTACATTTCACTCCAAATGCCAAACTTCTATTCAAATGAGTTGTTTCGAATACTGGTAATTCATCTCCATAATCTCCCATTCGTATTGCAGCAATATTCTCAAGTTCAAACAGATCGAAGCTGATGTAGCTATCATCATCATCATCTTCTTCTTCTTCATAATTCACGTTGATTTCATCGTAACCTTTAATCAAGTCAAACTCACATTCCACCATTTTCTGGTAATTCCTCAAATAATTCCTCTCAGATTCTTCAATGTTGCAGGTTTTCTCACTTGAATAAGCCCTAAATTCGTCGTTTCTAGGGTTTTTGACGAACTTTTTGACGAATTTGAGCGCATGTAGATTCGAATCTTCTCCGTCAGATCTGTATCCGCACTGCTGACGATCCTCACATTCACCGACGATCACACTCACTGGTTCGAATCTCACAGATCTGTTATTGTTATTGCTTAAATGTCTTCTTGATGATGGAGTGTTTCTCAAACACGATCGTGAGAATGACGACGCCGATGAACACGTTGATCCACCGATGGATGATGATTGTGTGTTGATATAACTCCTACGATCGTCGTAACTTACGCCGGAGAAGGATGATTTCTTCGTGTTCTTCGACTTGCTTGTAGTGAAAAGTGAGTTCAGATATGTTGCTAATCGACCTCCTGGAGAAATCGGCTTCTTCACGTTCTTCAGGTCAGTGTACATCTTCATAGCTCGTGATTTCGTCTTCAATAACTTGCTTTTATGTTCATGTTTCAACTGCAAATCTTCTAATCCGTACATTCGTTTATCATTTTTTATGCATTCATCGTGTCGAGTCGTGAAGGTACGTATCGATTTAGGCCTTGATGAGACGCTGTATATGGATTCAGTTTCTGACGATGAAAATCCACAGCCACTGCTCGAATCGGAAGAGCTAGAGCTCGAATTCACGCTTCGATGATAACTCGATTTGAAATTCATATCTGATCTTACTTCTTTCTCCATCCATTTCTCGATTTCTCCTTGCACATCATTATGATCGGTTTGAAAGCATCCATCAACGGAGAATTTGCTTTGTTTTGAAACCTGATCGTTTCTACAGACTATCGATTCGTGGTGATCTCGTTCGTCGATGGAGCGGTAGATCTGATCGAGCAACGATGATGAGAACGAGGGGTGTTCTCTCGTTGGTCTGTACATGATTGTTCAAACAATGGGAATTAAGTGAAATAGTTGAACAAATCGATAACAAGAAAATATTATCGAACAAAAGGTTTGCAGTGTGTGAGAATGGAGATTGAGGAACACAGTTGAAATCAATTGAACAAAGGGTTTGTTGATAATGAGATGGATAAGAGTGGTTTCCTGAAGATTATATAGAGAACAAGCTGAACTACTGTGGGGACATATGATTGCAACTTTGTGAGGTATGTCACGCGGTTCGAATTACCTACTACCCGTTGAATTTTCATCAGGATTTACCGACCAGGTCTCTACAAAATTAAAAACTAAATTGGGGAAAATGGAGAAACGGTATAAAAGCGAGAATGACGTTATCTAAAACAAGAAAACTTGAGGAAATAGAGGAGCAACTGATGTGACGCCAATGTGTCACACGAGAAAAAAAACGAGAGAAACGAAACGATTGCAAGTAGTAACACGCTTTCACTTTACTATTCTAGGCTTCTAGCAAATTAAGTAAAGTGATAGTTATGATTAAATATCTATTTTTTTATATTACTGTGTTATTAAGTCCAAAAATATTATAAACTAGATATATTACACGGGTTATAAGTTATAAATATATAATTCAAATATGTAAATGAAAATATTTAAACTCTATCGTTTTTATTTTAAATCGATTATATAAAACAAGGGTTTATGATCATAAGGTTTAAAGGGTTAAATAATGTTTAAGATGATTGATAATTTAGATTCAAAATCTCTAAAATGGTTGGTGGTGGTTGAGGTAGTTAAAAGAATAAAAACTTCACCCTTGTCGTTTAAAAAAATTTAAAATAAAATAAAACTTCAATTAAGAAATATAACATGATTTGTGGAAAGTTTGTTAAAGAAGTTTAGGCGGGAAAGATTTTATGAGGTGAAATCTGCTAATGACATGTGTCATCACATGTAATCATTTATTAGTATAGATTTATTAGTATAGATTCACGAGTTCTTAATGCGGTTTGTGTGGGGATGTGGCTTTGTTGACTAACAGTCTAACACACGTGTGTATGAGCGACAAAGTTGAGACATGTTGGCCACCCACGCACGTGCAGAAGTGTAATCACCAGCACTCTGGTGGCGTTGATGGTGGGCCGAGGGTGATTATCTTGGTGGTGAGCGGTGACTGCTCATGTTGTATTTATGTCATTGTTTCATGTAGACCATCAACAGTTTATGTGCATTAATTAAGGGAGGTTATGTCCTTATGGGTGGGGTGTTGTGTCCAATTGCTAAGACATTTAAAGTTATATTTTGGTGAATTTCTCACTAAGGTTCAAGGCTTGCTTAGTTTTTTGGAACGGGGTCGCACACCCCTTAGTTAAAAAGCTTTCTTATGATATGTACACAATCAAATATCGGGCTCGATTTATGTAAAGCTTTATTTCTAAGACCCAAGCTCAACTAGTTATATATTTTTCAAATTTGATGCTAACTTAGGTTCTATTGTTTATTACTTAATTATATTTATCCTGGCTAATAACAATGACAATTATATATAATTAGTCTTAAGCCCCCTGTGTTGCAGCGGGGGACGTAAAACCATGTCAAATTCACCAATAACACACCACCGTCAATAACCACTAACATCCAAAAAGCTCGTAGTAAAAAATAAAATAAAAACAGACAAAAAGTATGTGTAAAAATGTTAAACCGCGTAGACAGAACGTAAAACATATAAAACAATAAGTAGGTCGATCTAGAACTAGCGTGTTGTGACGGGATTGTTAAACGGGAAAAATATAAAGGTAAAAACGTTGAACCACACACGGGGACGATTCGCTAAGTTAACTCACAAAAATTAAACCGAACCGCAAAAGAAATTTTTTATAAAATATGAAAAGTAAAGAAGAACAAAGTTGAAAGTAAAAAAATATGCTAGGACAAATTATAAAAGTATTGGATTAAGATAAGAATTAAGAAAGAAGTTAAGGATTAAAAAAATACAAATGTGGGTCAACTTATTAAGCATATTGTACAACCCACGAAGCATAGTAGAGTTGATAATTAGTAATATATAAATTATGTATTTGATGGATTGAATTAAATATATTTTAATAAAAAACTTATTTAGGCTCGCGAGCTACCTGAAGCTCCAGCTCAATCTCTTTATTATGTGAGCCATAGTATGAGCTCGACCTCGTTTAAGCTCAACTCAAACCAAGTTTATGACGAGCCAATCTCGGGTAGCTCATTGGCGGGGGTGACTCGCTTAAACCCATAGTTAGTTTTAAATTTAAAAGTTAGTACGAAAAGTAAAACATGTTGATAGATCAATTATCCGATTATTGTTTAAATTTGGTTTTTTATGTTCTTATCATCCCGATCTGAACCGAACTGTAGAAAGTAGTTTAATATTTGTGATAGACAACTGACGTTAAAACTTCCAACCCCCATGATAAATAATTTTGGGTCTGTCGCTGTTGAGGTCAAAAGGTTCGAGTCTTAACTGTGACGGGATGTTGTAAATAGTTGTGGTGCAAAACCATTAAAGGATGTGTGAGTTGTAGTTCTAAAAAAAGTAAGGGTGATGCTGACGGGTTTAAATCTCACTAAATAAACTAAATAAACAATAGGTGGATTTTAAAAGTAAATTTCAAGAGAACTACATGTTTTTGTTATTCGAAAAACAAAAACTAAGGTAGCGTTTGATATGCAGGAATGAGAGGAGGAATATAATAAACCATTGACTTATTGACTTATTACTTTTTAAATAACTTATGACTTATTGACTTTTATAAAGTTAATAAGTTAAGTTTTATGTTTGGGTAAACAAAAAGTTATTTTAAAAACAACTTATGAAGAAGAATAGAAAGTTAAAAATGATAAGTTAATGGGTACTAACTTTTAAGAGGGGAAAAGATCTGCTCATCTGTTGCCTTTAATGGATGTGGTTCCCATCGGTTGTGCTCACCGACTCTCGTACCTCTGTTGGGGAGTCAACATCTGTTGCCTTTAATGGCCATCCTCATATCCATCGATGCCCCATCTTCACCCACCTCAGCCATGAACACAAATCGATGGATCTGTCACAAGTTTTCACTTCTGTCGCTTCCGACTTCGCCACCATGACCGCCTGCGATGTCGTAAACTCCACCCACCTCCCCATTAATCCTTCACCTACCAGTTGATTACAAATCTTCAATAAATTCGGTAATATTAGGAAGATGTTGCGAAAAAAGAACCTGATTTATGTTAGAGTTTCTCAATCATCGTCGTTTGTTGCTACAGGTTTGACTTTCACGATCATTACTTGTTGATTTCTGAGTTCAATTGTACGTATGCCTTGATTTCATCAAATCAACATGTTTTTGCTATGTGTTTGAGTTATATGTATCACTTTCTGTTTATAAATACTAGTTGCAATGAATTGTTTTTTTATACTAGTTGTATGTATGCCTTGATTTCGTTGAATGGTTTATGGATACTAGGATGCTTTAGGATGGTTTTGGGTATATAGTCAACTTACCTGCAGTTATGCTTTAGGATGGTTTTGGGTATAGTCAAGCCAAACAAAGTAGACATCTTATACTTGTTTAAAGCATTAGTCAATGGTCTAGGCTTTTTTGTTGGTGTGTGTTATTTCTCGATTATCATTAGATACAAGTTATATATCAATCTCATTTGGTGTGATTTAAAGCTTTGTAAACTTGAGTTTATGATTGTTGATAGGAACAAGTAAAGTTTTGTGGTTTTTAACACTTACCTCAATGGATTCTGAAACATCAATTAAATGAATAAATCAAAATTTTTGTGGGATGATGTTACGTACAGAGAGTTTATTGATTCATGCTTGGTTGAAGTTAAAAGAGGGAATAAACCCGGTAGTCATTTTAATAAGCTTGGGTGGGATAATATTGCAAAAATGATGTATGAAAAAACTAGCAAAATCTTTGATAAAAAACAAATTAAAAACAAATGGGTCATGAAAAAAGAATGGAAGCTTTATGATCGTTTAGTGAGGCTTGAAACTGGGATCGGTGGGACTTGAAGCTTAATCGATGCATCGCCTAAGTGGTGGGAGGAGAAAATAAAGATAAGTTATACTACTTTTAATCAGTTATAGTTATGGTTACATTCTAAAATCTATTAATTAATTTTTCTATGTTGTAGAAAAATAAAGACTTTGCCAAATTCCGTGGTGCAAATTTGGACATTTCCGAGACGCATTATGCTCTTTTGTTTCGGGATTCGGTTGCCGTAGGAGATCAAGTTTTGAATCCATTAAAATTTCAAAAGGATATCAATTTAAGCGGTGTTGGATGTGAAGAAAATATAAAGGGAAAAGGAGACATCGATGAGATATGTTTAGGCGACGATGAGCTTTTGTTTTCTACTTATGTTAAAAGTAGTTCGACTAAAAGGAAAAAATCTAAGGACGTTAGCAACAAACGTTCAACCAAGAGCAAAACTTCATCTTTCGAAGACAAGCTAGATGTTGTATTAGACACGTTGTCAACAAAAAGTACACAAACTTTTCCACCAAATGTTGCTTCCCCAACAATTGCAATTTGCATGGATATTGTTATCACTTTTCCTTGGTTTGAAGAAGGTTTCAAAGATTATTCACGTGCCTTGCGTGCTTTATTAAAAAATCAAATCGTGAAGCGTTTATGTATCCATTGACTCATGAAGCAAATATGGAGCTCCTTATGTTACTTATGGAAGAATGATTTGTCTTTTTAAATTATGTGTTCTATTCTCAAAAATTGTGTTCCAACTATTTGAATTTTGTGTGTTATTTTTAAATTTAATATAATTGTTTAACATATTTATGGAAGAATGACATTAGTGTGTTATTTTTAAATTTAATATTTGTTTAACATATTTTGTATTTATATAGGATGGATAGTGATGACTCGGATTCGTATGATAGTGATGAAGAAACTTTAGGCGGCGAGGATATATAATTCAAAAGGTTATGTGGAATAGTTGTCAAAGGGATGATAATAGCACGTGACTTGCATAATAGAAGAAGACAATGTCACGCGTCTACAAAAACATGGCACATGTTTATAAATGAAATATTAAACGAGCATCCTAGATGATGTTATAATATATTTAGAATGGACGTACCAGTTTTCAAGCAATTATGCGTAGATCTTGTTACCAATTATGGATTGAAACAAACCCGTAATATGTCTATTGAAGAGTCGGTTGGAATCTTCTTGATGACTTTGGGTCGTGGATGTACGAATAGATTTGTCCAAGAATCTTTTTATAATAGAAAACAACGTATTACAAAACGTAAATAAGCAATCCCAAACATTAAAAAAACAGCTTATTGACTTTTAACAGATTGTCATTTTTGATTATTTTACATTAATAAGCTAAACCAAAAACTTTTTACAAAACAACTTATTGACTTTTTAGTTTATAAATTAATCCGAACACTTTTTTTAAAAACTAGTTTTAAAAAATTATAAGTCAATAAGTTTTTTTTTTTAAAAATCATTACAAAATAAGCAATCCTAAACATAGCCGTATAAAAATAGTTTTAGAGTTGAGTATGAAGTATCAATTATATGATTATACACTCGTGTAAGAGGAGAACGAAACCCTAACCTAAGCCTTTGGTGGATAAATTTGGGGAAAATCGAGCATGCGCTGGTACTCTTCGCTGAATTCGGGGTCTCAACTTTGATTTATCGTCAAGATTCCACCGAGATATCAGTCACAGAAGCGAGAATCGTTCGTTGATTTTCACCCGTTACAGGTGCTATCGATCCGCCAAGATCCTATACTTTCAACACGATTTCTCTTCTGATCATTCGTTTTCAAGATCTTTAACTGTAAGTCGTTTTTCTCTTTCTTTCTGTATGCACACGTATGCATTTATCGCCGTATATTTACGTGGAATAGGGTTTTCTGATGATGAAATGTGTATGGATACATACTTTAAAATTGTGTGGATCGATTACATGCAACGTGATGCTAACAGTTTTGGTTTGGGGTTTTGCTTTCATTGTACTAATTATATTATAGGATTCTTCTGAAGTTAGAACCCATGTTGATATTCTGAATCTAGTTAGCTGGTTAGGGTTTTTTTGGCATCTCTAATCCGTATGGTCTTTCAAGATTTGGAGTTTGACGGTTCGAAGAAGGGTATTAGGAGTAATTGTTTGGGCTCCAAGTTATACCTATATGATATTCTCTTTTTAAATTAGTTATGTCTGTTTACAATGAATGTAAAATGATAAGAAGACTGAAAAAAGATGACTATATTTATTTTCACTTTTTCACGTTGATCTATAATTTTCTTACTTGAAATATGTTTGCCGGATTACATCGAGGTATGTCCCATATCGATGAGTGAATTTTGTTATGGTGAACATTGCACCATAAATACCTTATTTAGTTATATTGTTTGGCTCTTTAATAATAAACACAACATGTGACTATATAAAAACTTTATAAATTTAGGTTTTAGTGACTTACATAGTTATATGAAATGCCATTAGCAAGTTCTTTAATTACATCTTGTTTTGGTAATCAATTACTGGAGCTTGAAAGACTAAAATAAATTTAGGTAATGTGAAGGATGTTTAGGCACTTTGAGATCAAAACATAGTTATGTGAACAAAGGAACTTCTTTCAAGTCTAATGCTAAAAAGTCTAAATGCAGTGTTATAAAAGACTTAAGGATAGCTAGTTGGTTGAATGAACCAATGATTCAGTTAGGCGGATATTTGAGTAGCAACCTAAGCGGTTTATATCCAAGATATGGCTGGTTTCTAGATGATTTATAAATATTAGAACAGAAGTTGTGATACAATTACGTTGCTAAATTGTTATTCTTTTTTCTTTTTGTTTGCACAATCACCTCAAATAATTTTGAAATGATATGCTTCAAGTTGAGACAAGGTGATTTGATGATCATAAATTGAGAAAGTTGGCAAATTCTCGCTTAAGTTTGTGCTCACTCGATTTAACACTTTATTGCCAAGTTAAGTGTTTGAGGGTACTCCACTACCAGATCATTGATTATGCCAGCATAACTGATTAAAGCGATTGGGGTTTAGTGGGTGGTTTTTTTGGGTGGGTGGTGCACAATGAGTAGGTGGTTGTTTAGGCAGTCCTATGTAAAACATTATAAGACCATTGTATAATGTGGGTCTTGTTACCAGCATTCATACGTCTGTCCTAAATAACAGTAGTCCTAAGATTGTGCTTTTTTACTCTTGGTGGAATAGTTGGTGCTTATGTAAATAGGTACACTTTTAGGTTTTTATAAAAAATAATTTTGTCAAATGCAGTTGTAGGATGTTGAACAAGGTATAATCTATTAAAGCTATTCCTTAAACGTACAAAAGGACGGCCCTCATATTACTTTACCAAGGGATGGTGTAAGAACATAAAATACATTGAGACGTGAGATTTGAATCTTTTACAAGAAAAACGTAACACATTATCAAGTTCACCCTCATTGTTTGCAATACGGAAGGAAACTGATGCTCTCCTTAGGATTTCACAGAGTTAGAGATCTTGCTGTACATATAATTCGGTAATGACATTAATGAAAACAAAATAAAAACTCACCATCAAGGTCCTTGATATCTTGGCATAACGGCCTAAAAGTGCGCACATTAGGTGCCCATAATACGTGATGTGCATGATGCGGTGATGAAAACGCGTTACTGCACTTGATGTGTTGCGATTTCATAAAGCGCAGGTGATGCCGCTATGCGGTCTGATTCCGTGATGTGGTCTGATGCGCAGATTCAATCTGACGTGTCACAGCATTACTTGAACTAATTAGACTGCCTTTTATATATTGATTTCACATATTGTGTATTGATTATATAATTTATATATTGTTTGAGTTACCTGATGTTTATATTTTGTTTGATATATTGATTTTAGGGTTATGATTTTATTTATTGTTCAAATCATCCGTTATTTACTGTTTTTATGCCTATTTTGAGCTTGCGAGTTTTTGTACCTAATTACATAGCAACTAAACAAGTGAAAGTATAACAAATATGCTGATTTCCGTTCTTTGTACCTGTTGTCACTTGTTACTATGTTTGAATAATCTGTATTCTATATGAATCACCTGTTCATTGATTTTATACCTGATTTTTAAATTACAAATGTGTTTTTATGTTTAAGTATGTCATAAATGTGTTTTTAGAGTGCTTTAATGTTTCTTATAATTTATAAGTTCTTGATTTACCTGGTGTTTTTATTTTTTGAATCACTTAGTATTTACTTTTTTTATACCTATGTTTTGTTTGTGAGTTTGTATACCTGATCACACAGCAACTAGAAAGTGAAATTATACACAGATGTATTGATTTTGTATGCTTTCTACCTTTTGTAACTGTGTTTGAATAACCTGTATTCTGTTTTTATACCTAATTTATCAATTTTAATATGTTAAGGGTGTAATAAGTGTGTTATAAGCTTGTTTGTATGTTTAAGTATAAAAATAAAAAAAATCCTATGTATTATTAATTTAGTATTCTTTTAATAGCAAACGCCTTGCATTAGTAATGTGTGCGCCCAGCGCAGCGGATTTTGGACCAAAATGCATTGGAGCATCTTGCTTTTATAACCTAGCTTGATATGTCATGTGTAAATTGTATATACAGACCACAATCACCTTTTTATAAGTTTTAGTTATAAAATCACTTCTGGTACCTTTTAGCAGATCTGTGTGATTTTTGGCAGATATATTATACATTCTGTTCAAGCATGAACCAACAAGTTGCACAGTCAAGGTCTTCTGCAAATGGATTTACGCGTAGAAGGGGTGAAAAAGAAATGGGGACTAGAGTGGAAAATAAATTCCATCCTGGGAAATCTAATTTCAGCAGAATGACGACAGGTACATCTTCCTTACATAATTGTCTTGTGATATTATAATGCCATCATTTAACTTTCAGTTTCTCAGGTTTACAAACTGAAAACAAAGGAGGAGGTGAAAGCCCATCACGTCATCGATTAGTTTATATAACAGCAGGCCTCATAGGGCATCAGGTGGATGTCCAGGTCATCGATGGATCTGTGTTTACTGGAATATTTCATGCCACAAATGCTGAGAAAGATTTTGGTACCTTCTGTTGAAATTATATTATTGTTAAAATAACGTATGGCTGATTTTTTTGAAAATATTATTGATTGCAAATTTGCAGGAATAGTTCTGAAAATGGCTCGTCTAACAAAGGTTGGCTCATCTCGTGGACAGAAAAACAATTCAGATGCTGTTCAAAAGCCCCCTTCTAAAATGTTAATAATACCTGCAAAAGAACTTGTGCAAATTGTAGCCAAGGTTTACTTTTTTATTATCAGTCATCTATTTTTTTTCCTGATCTTACAGCTATCTGTCTGGAGAATTTTAATGATAACTTAAAGTTTAATATTTAGGATGGTTCTGTAGGTTTGCTTATATGTACTGACGAAGGTGCATTTATTCCTATTTTTTGGTGCCAGAGTGTATCGGTGACTAGGGATGGATTGATAAATGAGCTTCAGCATGATCAACCGCATGACATTATGATAGACTCTATTATTTGTCAATCACGACATGTGGACTTCGAACGAGAGTTGGAACCGTGGGTCCCCGATGATGATAATCCAGAATGTCCTGAACTAGAGAACACATTTGATCATCACTGGCATAGGTTCTAGATTCTTATCTACTACTAGTTCTAGTAAAGGTGCTATATCGACCCATTTACTTATAAATGGGCCGATTTGTGGTCGTCTTTCTTCTCAAACGGGTCAACTTGGTTGAATTAAAAATTAGTTATAAGGACTAAGGAGAACGGGTCAAATGGATCATTAAAAGGAAGGAAAATACCCAAAGTCAACTTTTGATGCATGAAACCTCCTAAATTGTTATTGTCAAAGATTTTGATTATTTTTTTAAAAATATTGTTTTTTGTAATCTTGAATAATGCACTAGTGATGTACATTTTTTTAAAAGCGTAGATTATTTTTCTGAAAATATTGTTTTCTGTAATTTTGAATAATGCACTAGTTATGTACATTTTAGTTATAAAGGGATGGACAAAAGGAGTTTGCAGGCTAACCTTATTGCCTTAAAGCGTTTAAACATTGATATTGATCAACCCTTTGATAACAATTGATAGCCACCTGTCAATTGTCATTCTCTTACTTGATTACCTTCAATTGGGTTTTCTCTCAATCTGAAAATGAGATCTGAAAGGCGAGAATCAAGGGAATTAGTTTGATAATAATAAAAATTAGCTGATATGCTAGATAGTTTTATGTGTAGTGAATTTTATGGAATCTTTTCTTTTCTTCGGTTTACTGATATAGCTTGCAACTTATTAGGGGTTGGGATCAATTTGAAGCAAATGCAACATTATTTGGAGTAAAAAGTACCTTTGATGAAGAGCTTTATACAACAAAGCTTGATAGAGGCCCTCAAATGAGAGAGTTAGAAAAGGAAGCCTTGAGATTAGCTAGAGAAATTGAGGGTGAGGACACACAAGATCTTCATTTAGCAGAAGTAAGTCTTTTGCTTCTTGATAGTAATCAACTCCCAGTTATTTTACCGCTCTTACAAAGCATAGTTATATAAATTCTTAGATCTTTGTTTTTTCTTGTAATTAGGAAAGAGGCATCCACTATCATGACAAGTTTGATCTTGATGAAGAAACTAAATATTCATCTGTTTCTCGTGTGGTTGATGATAGTGGTTATGATGAAGATGAAGACATTTTGGATTCACAAAATAATAAAACCTTTGGAGATGTTTCTGATTCTATCCTGAATGGACCCCAGTTAACATCATCTTTTTCATCACTGGTATATATGGATTTCTTAACTCCTGTTGTATATTGTTTTGTCAAGTTATGAGTTTGCTTATACTATGACTCTTTTGTTCTGTCAAATACATGCATGCATATATAATGCCTTTTTTTTCTACTAATTTCTTTTATTAGTTTTTGCTGAGTTTAAATTTTACTGCTATATGATTTGTCAAAACTCAATATAATGCAGGTTGAGGCTCAATCTTCCTCTCTAAGTACTAGTAACAACTTCCGTTCATCTGATGCTTTAGATGGCCAAAGCATGTATGTATATCATATATGTATCGACTTTGTTTTCCTTTCAACTAGTGGTGTTTTATACACGGAAACTGGTAAGATCTGTTTTAAAATTAAGTTTCTCACTAAGCCTGTGTTTCTACAGTAGCGGAGACAATCAGACTAATCAACAACATGTTGGAAGTATTTACACTAAAGATGATACAGAGAAGCACATGGTAAATTTAGTATTATTAGTACTGGCCACTTAACTACTCTTATTAGATGACCACATGTATGCTATTATGGTTCTCTTATAATAATTTCTGACTGTTTATTTTGTGTTTGATTAATACAGGTGTATGAAGAAAGCCAGGCTTCAAAATCTGAGGGTTAGTATTTTTTTTATAATTTTGGCAATAATAATCTTTATTGTGTATATTAACGAGAATAGACTATTTTTTCATATTATATCGATAATTGCAATTTTTATAATATGACTAGTAATAGAATGATACTGTTGGAAGCTTCGGTATCTTAAAACTCTTGAACACATTTAGTTTTCGAAGTTGTTTGAACTTACGTACAATATATTTCCTCTTTTGAAAAGTAGTTTATTTATTGTATATATTTGTACCATTAGTACTTCAGTAGGAATGCATTATATGCATCTATGTACCATAGTCACAAACACACATACACACACATATTTACATTATTTGGTCTTATCTATATGCTTATAATTGTCGGGCCTTTTATGTATAGATGAATTTGCCCATTAAGTTTTCTGTTGCATTATGTGTTGTGATTTAGCATTTGTCTCTTAGGCTTTTGCTTTTTTGGGTGCATTTATTAAGTGGATTAGCATCATCCTCGATTTTTTCCTTTTTAATAAATATTTTAAATACAGAGTCATCATTGTGGCCAATTAACGAAAGTGCAGATAAAGGACTTTCAGCAACTGCTACTGCATATGCACCATCCAATGTTTCATCTGAAGTTCATAAAAAGACTGATTCAGGTGAAGTATCATCTACATCAGGATCTGGAAATGCTACCCCTGCTGCAAGTCGGCCTGGACTATCACCTAGTTCATCAATGAGCTCTTTGACTTCAGAAAAGTCAACATTGAATCCTCATGCAAAGGTTAACATGAAATATCTGGTTATTGCAGTTTTGTATAAGCTGCAGGACTATTACTCATTCCATGCGTCCACATCACTAAAAATAGGAGCAATTTCATCTGCATGCTTATTGTATTTACACATTTCATAGTAAATATATTAAAATATGTTGCTTATAACACCCCGTTTCCCTAAGTTAGTAAAGAGAACATGAAACACTGAGGTGATTCACTGTAATGAGTCTGACGTCCTTTTCCTTTATTCAGTGAAACAAAGTATCAGAGTAACTGATTTTGTTAAGCTACTGCGGAATTACGAATATGATATTTTTAGTGTTTTAAATGGTTAAATTAAATAAGATATTATGAAATTAAGAAGGATATACGTGATAAATCTTTTTACTTCTTAAAAGGAAGTAATGTTTTTTAATCCAACGAATACGAATTATAATACTGATAGTATCATAAAGATAAAACTGATTATAATATTATAATTTTCACGAATCGTTCATTTTCTTAGTAAATATCTGGTTGCTCATAAATTTTATATTCTTATATTTTTAGCTTTCTGTTTATCGTTATGTTTCCAGGAATTTAGACCCAACCCAAATGCCAAGAGTTTTGTTCCCTCATCAGCACCATTAAGAGCTGTGTCTCCTGTATCTGATGGCTCCTTTTACTACCCATCTAATGTAGGGCCGGTACCACATATGCATGGCATGCCTGTTGGTGTTGGAGTAAGTTTGCATTAATAGTTACAGTTATTAATTCCCTCTCTACCTCCTGGCCTTGAACATACTAGGTTTCTTGCAATTAATTCTTTTTTAAATGTGTTTGTTTTTACCTTTGTAGATGGGACCCGCGTATCCGCCTCACCCGCCTGTTATTTTTGGTCCACAGGGAACACCCTTACAACCCCCACAGTCATATTTTCACCCGAATGGTCCTCAGGTATGTTGGTGGTTACACCGGCTCTCTTTATCTACTGCAGTGATTTTATAAAATTAAATCAACTTAACATGGTTATAAACTTAAAATGGTAAATCTATTGCAGTACGGCCAACAGATGCTTCTTGGTCAACCCGGGCCGGTTGTATACATGCCAACTTATTCTCCGGTAAGAATGAGTTGACTTGGTCCGTAATATAAATCTGATATAGGTCAATTACATCAAAAATTTGAAGTTTGTTACATGAAATTTGAATGGTGAAAAAGATTACTTCATTACATACAATGACAAAAAAGATGGAAGTTCATTACATTTCGGTGTAGTAAAAGCTGAAGTTCTTTTGGGGCAATGTCAGTATATTCTTGAAAACTTGCATTAATTCTTACTCAACTAAAAAGGTAATATCATATACACCTATTTAAAATATTTAAATTTCTATATTCACCCATTTCATTAAGACATATATGACTATTATACCTTTCTTTATATGCTTATGCTCCAAAGCCTTTTTATCTTAGTGCAAGGTTATAGGGAAAAGTATAAATGTCGTAAATTTGAAAATATATATGTTTGATGTTGTGATTCTTCGTCGGGCAAATATGATATTGTACCAAGCTTTGAGGGAATGCATGAAATTATCTCAAAATATTTTTGTGATTGTTTATTAAATTGGCTTCTTTTGATACATATGTATATATTATTATAAACATAAAAACGTACCATCTATTACCTTGTACAGGATATGGCGTATAAAGGGCGAGACTTTTAGGTTGGTCAAACGATGGTTGACGATCATCAGATTTTGGTATGCTGGTGAAAACTAATACAAGTGTGTTCTAATGAAAGAAATCCAGCAGCAATGTGTAAGATCAACAGCGCATGAAACATAATTTGCACAAGGGAAAAGCAGCATAATGTAACATTTGGTTCTAACTTTTTTTTTGGGGTGATGTTTTTTTTAGTATTTTTTATTTTTATTTAGATTTGTTTTTAATTTGAGCCACATGAAATTAAACAGAATAAGTTTTTTTCTTTCTTTTGTTTGCTAATCTCTAGAGTAGATCTTTTTAATTTTATTAATTGGATTTTGATTAGGGTATTTGCAGGAATATTTTAGGCAAACACTATATAATCCATCCTGTTATTCTATAGATGTTTGAGTAATAATTTATTAGAATCCTGTGGTTGTTGTAAGTATCTAGCTGTTAACCTTTAAAGTTTTTCTACTGGATAATACGCCAGTGCCTCATGAACATCGTGTCACAGACATCTTTGCTTCTAATGTTATTTTCTTATTCTTTTTATTTTTTTACATGGTTGGGGAGTGGTCGGAAACTTTTATAGTAGGGGCAAACATCTTTGTAATAGAGTAGGCACTCATATAAAGAGTCAAGTGCCTTCATAGTATGTTTGGACGATTTTATACGATGACCATCTCTATAGTAAGGTCGATTGTTTATATAATACGGTCAGGCGCTTTTATAGTAGGTTCACATATCTTTATAGTAGATTTTGGCGTCTTTTTTAGGTAAGGACATTTTAAAAGATGATTTTTTGAAACACATTTTAGAGAATTTATTTATGTGATAAAACAATAACATCTTAGGAACTTTCCCTAAATACCTTTTTGTACCTCAGGGCTCTACTCTAGTGACATTCTGTTAGATTAGTTTCTGTGGATGCTATCGGGTCATGTGGCATAAAAATTCAAACTGGGAACAAGTATAGATTTGTTTCTCAAAAGAAGGTTGTGTGTTTTTTTTTAACCTTTACTCGTCATCATGCCTTGCTGCTTTTACAAATCTAGCATTGTTTTATATCCAAATGCTAAACTGGTTTGGTTTTATGTAAAACATATTCACACATTTATAAAAACTAAAAACTTGTCAAGTAGATTACTTGATGATATGGATCGATTGTTTATACATTTGACTTTGTCACTATACTTGATTTTTGGGTATGAATTTGGTGAGTACTCCATAGTTAAATGTCAACACAATGCTATTTGAGTTGGTAGCCTAAAGAGTCAAAAACTCTTTAAAGATCATCTAGCTTCAAACTTGTTTATGAGTAATTAAAAGGGCCTCGAAATGAGGTATTGCTTACAAAAAAACCGTCACGCGTTTAACATCTACTAGTATCTTGAATTGTTAACAATCATCTCTCTCTCTCTTTTTACCTTCTTTAACCTTTGTATTTCACACCAATCGTCATTTTTAACCCCTTATCTTAATCTAATATGCTTCGTACTTAACCATTTCATCATTTTAACCTGAATTAAGATCAAGAATGTTAATCTCAAGCACATATTCAAAATCAAACAACAAATTTTCATGCTCTAAGTTGTCTTTGAAAACATATTTTCTACATTATCTTGAAATAACATATGCTTGGTAAAGGGTACCTTTTTTTATAAGGTTCTAGATACATATCCCATTGTAGTTTACAAAAAGGGGGTTGCGGAATACAAAAAGGGAGTTGCGGTGCAATTGTTGTCTGTTTACATGTCATTTTATTGTAATAGTTTGTTTCAATTAATTAATTTTATAACTTTATCTAAATTATAATTGTATTATTATTATTCATTAAAAGATCAATAATAAGTTAAATATCAGTTCAAATTTTGGTTAAATCCAAGCTTATTGCTAAATAGATTTAAAACTAGTTTAAAGCCTCCCGTGTTGCGGCAGGTGGTGTAAAATTGCGCCAAGTATCACCAATATCACACCATCATTAACGACCATCAACACCGGAAAAACTCGTAATAAAAAATTAAAAACGACAAAAATCGAATGAAAAGTAGACCTAAAAACACTGAACCATATCGTAAAACGTAAAACATTAAAAACAACAACTAAGTCAATCTCGGATCCACACGTTGCAACAGGGCCATTAAACATGTTAAAAATAGGTGTAACCAAGTTGAACCACACATGCACGTTACGACTTGTTTACGCTCAAAATTTAAACCACAATGTAAAACAAAAAAATTGTAAAAGATGAAAAGTATAGGGGAGAAAAGTTGAAAGTAAGAAATTATAAGGGTTAAATTGTAAATGATGTTGGAGTATTGGGTTTAATTTTTTTTAAAAAAAATTAATAGTTGTACTACATGCATAGAAATATGTACACATAACTTGATAATTAGAATATACTAGTACAAATAGTTGTGACAAGTGGTGTAAAACCGTGTCAAATAACATCTTATAATACTACTGTTAGTGACCACCAACATCAGAAAAATTTGTATTAAAAAAAGAAGTATAAAAGAAAATTAAATCAAACAGAAAGTAAACGTAAATACATTGAACCATACACGTGACACGTAAAACAATAAAAACAATATTTAAGTCGATTTATGACCCACACATTGTGATAGGGCTGTTAAACATGAACATATACGTAAACGTTGAACCATACACGTTGCAACGTGTTAATTTGTAAAATCTAGACTGAAGCATAAAACAAAAAAAGTTCAAAAGATGATAAGTATATGAGATCAATTAAATTGTAAATATATAAAAGTATTAAGGTTAAAAGTTAAAAAAATTAAAGATGAAAAACGTAAAAATATGTATAAACCCATTACAATTAAAATATAAACCATTAACCAAAAAAGTTGCTAATTAATAATATATATAATACTCTTATGTAACGATATGAACGTAAAATAGGTAAACTCATATAACTTGAAAAAAAAAATACAATTTAAAATCGAAAAGAAAAAAAAACATATCACTAAATATCTACAACTAAACCTTTTTTAAGATCATGCAACATACACAACCATCATTAAATATATTATTGTAGTTTTTTGCGTTGCCGCGGGGTTCTTTTGTAACATAATGATTATATTCCTTATTCAAGATTCTGATCTTTCCTCTCATCTTCAATCATGACCAATGAACATCGATCTAATTGTTCAAATGTAATCAATAATGACTAACCCCATTCGATCGACTCACCATCTTTATTCGTGTTTCATCCTCCTAATTTTTAAAATCGTCCAATCAACGATTCCAAAAATATGATGACCGAGAAAACATCAAATATAATTCAATCTTAGATGCTGTTTGTTTTTCCTGCAGGAAAACATCTTCAGTTTGTGAACCACATCTGCAGACATCTGCAGTAGATTAGGTGGACCAAACGTCTGCAGTCTATAAGAAAAAAAGACTGTTTGTTTTTAACATCTGCAATGTTATTATTATTATTATTATTATTATATTATTATTATTATTATTATTATTATTATTATATTATTATTATTATTATTATTATTATTATTATTATT